>OVAN01016409.1:0-10624 GCA_900406275.1 Anastatica hierochuntica
GTTTGAATGTGAGGCCTCTTTTGGAAAATGCACACATAGGCAAAAACTTGTTTAAATTGAAGTTGAATGACAAAGTATTGTGCTTCCTTAGAGTTAGCCTCATTTTAAGGTTAACTAGATTTTAAGAAGGGGGTCTTTCAATTAATACATGGGCTTGGGAGTTGTTCTTGGTAAGTCTAGTGTTGAAAGCTTGAGAAGGTTATTCTTGATTGAGAAATTATGCAAGCATGGATGAGAAGTTATAAGGGAAGGTGTGCTTAAGGAAAAGAGTCTAAGAGATCCAAAGTATTGTAAGTTCCTAGCATAAGTCTCAAGGATTAAGAATTGTTAAGAGAGTCACTAGTGAATTTTCAAGAAAAAGAAAAAAATGATTCAAAGTTTTTGATTTAGTGATAGTGGCTCCAATAAGAGAATATTCAAGAGAATTGCTAGAAGAACAAAGGGTTTGATAAAATTGCAAAAGGGTCTCTTAGTACTAAGCAAAAATCGAAAAAAGGGAGTTGTTGATCTCATTGGAAAATCTTGAAAATCTTGCTAAGAAAGAGCATGTAGGGGTTTCGATATCTATAACTTTAAGAAGGGAAACACATCCGGGTAGTGTAGGTAATTAAGGGGAATCAAGATTCGTAGCCTAGTAGAAGCAATAGCTTTGTATGCATAAGTTGTTCGACTACTACCTTGATTTTGCCATATGTCTTGCATTACTNGTTTGAGAGAAAACAACCATCAAAATTGAGTGAAACCTTCTTTAAACACTTCTTTGAATATTTATCCCTTTTCTTTCCAAGCCAATTGGATTGAGATTTCTTGCCCATAAGTAAAGACCGCACGCCATAAACTTAATTGAATGTTAAGGAATAGGTGGATAAGATGGTGTGTGGACATTTAACTTAGGTGCCTAGAGACAGTTCTTGTGATGAGTATGGCGAAGTAAATTTAGTATTCGTGATTTGTGCATTATAATACTACTCTTTAGGACTTTGGGTTTAAAGCATTTCTAAACATACTTTGGCTTGGATTCTCATTTTCAAACCTCGCTTCCAGATTTGATCTTTGTTGTTTGCTTGAGGACAAGCAAATGGTAAGTCCGGGGGAGTTGATGTTTTCATGCATTTTAGATCTCATTTCTTTTATGTTTTAGGTGCATTTAGGTTGTAAATATTGCATATAAGTCTTAGAATGCATTAGTTTGAGTCTAGAGTTTAGTTTATGAACATATTGCATTTGCATACCATTTTCTTTGCATTTGTAGGTGCAACCTTTGGAGATCAATTTGAGAGCTTGAGATGATGGATTATAGAGGCTAAAAGGACCAAGAATAAAGGGGATTTAAAGGGTAGAAGCAATGGGAGAAGATGAGATCAAAAGAGGCATCAAAGAGGAGCAAGAAGCCACAAGGAATAACAAAGGGAATCAGGCATCGACCTGGAGGTCGATGCTGGGTGACCTAAGGTCGATGATGCGTTACCTTTGCAGACTTATGCCCAACACAACGCAGCATAGGTCGATGTCAGGTCACCTGAGGTCGATGTTGTGTTGCCTTGACGTGAAAAAGAGTCTCCTTTCACCTATAAATACCCTTTTAACCTAGTTTTATGAATCCAACTTTTAACCAACACTTTTGTAACTTTTCTCCTTCATCAAGATTGTATTTTTATGCTTTCTCTCTTGATCTTTTAGATCAAGAGTCTCTCTTTTTAAGTTTGTATTTTGGATCAAACATCTATCTTTATCTATGAAATCTATCTCTTTCTCTTCATCTCTTTTTTTTCTTCTTTATGTTGTGTGAGTAGTCTTTTTGATGGAACCAAGGATGCTTAGATATACTTAGATTAAGTTGTGATATGGTGTTAGGGATAGCTAATCTTAAGTTTTCTAAGGATTTGGAGTGCTTAATCCTAGGTTTTAGAGTAGCTAACTAAGATCTTGATATGTATGCATTTCTCGCCCGAGAGGTATTCGATGAAATGCCTATGAGAACCAAATACTTGCTATTTTAATATAGCCAATGAAAGTTTTTTGCTAGAATGCCCTATCGATTTATCATTTGCAATAAACGAGAGTTAATTCTCATGGCCTCTTGCCATGAGAGTGGATTAGGCTAGTATCGCCTCTGGTCATGGATTTATGCTCAATATCTTGATCTAACTCCACTATCATCATCTTTCTAAGTGGATCGATTATAATATCCCTTTTTGCATCTTTAAGCTTATGTTTGCTTTTTTAATTTAAGTGTATTGTCTTTATTCAAGTTGTTTACTTTCTTGCATTGCTTTAATTTCTAGATTATTAAGAAAACCAAAACAGAAACCAACCTTTTTATTTGCTTAGATTAGGCTTGAGTGTGTATTCCCAATGCTTAGATCTATCTAGCGAATGTTTGCTCCTTGTGGTTCGACCCCAAAGTACTACAATGACATATCCGTCCACAAGCGGATTGCGTGATTGTTAGGAAACAGGCTTATAAATTTAAAGCTTCGTCGTGTCTTTTGTTTGCATGAACAATAGTCTCGCAACACTAATCTACTTAATGTCAGTTGGTTTTGAGTTGGAAGCCCAAAAGTTCATATACCTGAAATGGAGTTTTTCTCACAAAGAACTATATGATGACTGTCATGACTTATTTAAACTGACAATCGTGGAAGAAAGTTATTACAAATGTAAACAATCAAGTTGAAAGTTGAATGGAATCATTAGCTCGACTATTGGAACAACGAATAAAAAAAATAAGAAAAATATAAAAAAGTGAGAACATGAAAGAAATAGAGTTCCCAAATTTTTCGTTTGTAAACAAAAGTCAAATGCTATAAACTATACAATTTTAATAATCAGTCTTCGATACCTGAATTTTTTCTACAGAAGTTCTTTGGTGAATTGGTTTAAACCCTTTGAGTTGTTCCGTCAATCTAACACAGAGACAAAAGGATTATACTTAAAAGATTAGAGAAAAAAATGATTACAATGATAGAAGAAGATTTGGAAAAAGATCTAAGAGAGGTTGAGATTTTTTTTTAAAAGAGAGAGGTTGAGATCATGGAATTTAGAGATCGTGGAGAAAATTTTTTTTAAAAAAATACTGAAAAATAGGAAATTTTCGGAGAGTTGCAATTATTCCTCAAGCCGCCATGGCCGGGAGACGACGATGGGGACGCCTCAGATCTGCATCTACTGACGACGAGATCTATATTTATCTGCGATCTAAAGGAATATATTGGAATTATATGGCTTGTTGATTTTTGGTTGAAGAAGACCCTTGTTGCGGTTTGTAGAAGGATGAAGTATATTGTGTTAATTTACCACAAGTCACTAACAATATGTTGGAAATTGGTTTGTGTGACAAAGACACGATCGTTCTTCCAAAGTGGATTGGTATGGTGTATTATGAGGAAATCGATTAACGGGGTTGATATATTTTTGTGTTGTTCTACGTCATGGTGACTGTACATGTCCATAAATTTGGTATAGTTGTGAGCAACTCGTTGACGTTAATCTGCACCATGGGAGGGTTACAATTAAACGTTGACTTGTTTGAAAAGGGCTTTGTTTGGAGGATGTTGTAGCCATACGCGTGAATAAAAGGAGTTACTACATGAATAATATGAAGTCTACATTATTATCAAAGATGCGGATACAGACTAATTGGTACCACATCGACATTTCAGAACATGTAACAGATGTAATGAGTTTTTACTGTCCTGATTGAGTTTTAATCAAAGAAATGCCAAATTGGCATACCTTTCATATCAAAGTGAGACGCATATTGAAAAAAGAAAATAACAGACATCATGATTTGTTAGCGTGTGAGGCTTATTTCGAAGGAAAACAACGTCAAGATTCTTTTCTCTAATTATTTGTCTTGTGCAAGAATTGTATTTTGATGTTTTGGATTCGACTTTTATTTCGTGTTTGTACTTTGAGTATCTAATAAAATTTAGTCGTTAAAAAAATAACTTTTTAGAAAACAAAATGACATGTTTGAAAACTAGAATTGTCAACTAACTTTTGTTTTATATATGTAAAGAATTTGTGATAATAAATTTACATGTGGACACTACATGTGATAATTAGTATTGAAATAATTGGACAAATATCCTTTGAATGACATAACTTGTGCAATAGTAGCTGAAATAATAATTAATTAAATAAAAGTAATTTAAATAAAAATAATAATAAATATTTTTTGGTTAAATAATAATAAATAATTTAAATATAAGTGTAGTGCACAATTTCTGTTTTTGACACCTAGACAATAGGCACGTGTCAAAAGTAGATCCGCTTTTGTTAAAGTAACTTGTGATTTGATGTAGGTAGATTTTTTTGTTAAATAATAATAAGTAATTTAAATAGAATTAAATTACAAAATTTGTGTTTTTGACACCTAAACAAAAGGATGCGTGTCATAAGTAAGAAACGTAATTTTTTACTAAAGTGATTTGTGTTTTAGTATAGTTAGATTTGTCTTACATAAATATACTATAATTTTTTGACAAACTCTCTCACAGAAAAAGACACGTTAGTAATTTAAATTAACCAAAAATAACCACGTGTCTTCTCATTTTTTTTTTTTTTTTTTTACTACAAAATCCTTTTCATTAGTCCAAAATATCATTTGTTACAAAAGGATTTTGAAAAGAAGGACAAAAATGAAACAAAGACCAAGGGTCAGAATCAAGAATCGCATATTTAGTTAATTGATCAGCATAAGTATTTGTCTCTTTACTGCCAAATGTATACTCCACCTCGTCGAAGCAGGATGACCATTCCGCAATTCCATTTAGATAATGTTGAAGAACCAAATTATCCAGCTTATCCTTTAGTAATTTGTAGACTATAAGGTTATCCCCACAAAACTCGACCCTTCGGTAGCCGAGATCCCAAGCAGCTTGAGTGGCCCACAGAAGAGCTGTGAGTTCCGCTTCCTCAACAGTACACCGACCTTGGTATTTACCCATTCCACAGTGCAGAACCTGACCTCTGTCATCACGAATAATCCAACCCAAAGTAGAGAAAGTGGTATCTTCCCGATGCGAAGCATCATAATTACATTTAACCCATCCAAAGGAAGGGAGGTTCCACTTGTCACGTTTTCTCCCTCTTTCGCCAGGAGCCGTCAACATAGCTCCCATGGCATCCTGTGTTTGTGTCATCCATTCATTGAAGTCATTCAATGTTCTATTTGCAGTCTCCAAACTTGGTCGCCATCGTTTATTGTAAATCAGATCATTGCGAGCTTTCCATAGCTGCCACAGCAGATGGCAAGCCAACAATCGCCCCTGAGGCCTATTCCTGGAGTAAGAATTACCCAATGATCGAATCGGATTCTCACTCAGAGG
Organism: Anastatica hierochuntica; assembly: GCA_900406275.1. Taxonomy (NCBI): domain Eukaryota; kingdom Viridiplantae; phylum Streptophyta; class Magnoliopsida; order Brassicales; family Brassicaceae; genus Anastatica; species Anastatica hierochuntica. The sequence goes on from OVAN01016409.1 coordinate 5,334, forward strand.
ATGAGGTCCCAAACCAATCATGCGCCAGACAGACATAGCATACGGACATGTGAAGAATAGATGTTCCGTTGTCTCCTCCACAGTAGTACACCGAAAACAATGAGGATCGACCGGGACATGGCGTCCTCTCAGATTCGTAGCAATAGGTAGTATGTAGGAACATACCTTCCATAAAAAATGCTTAAGTTTCTGAGGAATCCCTAACCTCCATAACGCTTGAGTAAGCTCTGGCTGCGTCGCTAACGGTGCTTGAGTTTCCACCGTGTCCTCTAGAGATTTCCAAAAGGAATAACCCGACTTTACAGTGTATTGGCCATGAGTAGTGTAAAACCAAAATGGAGAATCCGGCGGCAATCTAGGGGATAAGTATAACTTTCGAATTAGAGAATGATCACCTGGATCGACCAACTGGTGGAGGGCCATGTCGTCCCAATCTTTGGTTTGGAGGTTAATAAGAGCCTGCACTTTGATAGACGGATCAACATGGGGTAGCAAATGCACTGGTCGCGGAGGGTTTGTAGGAAGCCAACTGTGTTGATTTACCTTTCCCTATACCCAACTGTGTTGATTTACTGTTCCCTATACGGACACAAGTCCCGTGACAGAGAAGTTGGATCCCAAAATGTAACGAATGCCAGCCATACGAAGCGCCATGTCGAACATTGGCTTGTAGGAGCTCCCCATTTTTGAAGTAGCGCTGTTTGAAAACCTTAAATATTAAGCTTTGGGGTCTTTGCATTATTTTCCAAACTTGATTGGCCAACAATGCTTGGTTAAAACCACGAAGATCGCGGAACCCCAATCCACCACTTCTCTTTGGTGTAGTAAGTTTAGCCCATGAGACCCATGTCATCTTCCTCTTTTCAGGAGTAGTGCCCCACCAAAAAAGACTCAACATACCATTTAAATCCTCACACAACTCCACAGGTAACTGAAAACAGTTCATGGAATAAATAGGCATTGCTAGCGCTACACTTTTAATCAGAGTTTTCTTGCCTGCAACTGACAGGAATCGATTTTGCCATCCGTGAATACGGTTTTCCACCTTATCCTTAATATACTTAAACATCTCAATTTTTTTCCGACCAAATTGTTCCGGTAATCCTAGGTATTTACCGCCACCGCCTATGTTAGGAATCCGAAGAATGTTTTGAACTGCTTTCCTTTTGTGCTCATAAACTTTAGCTCCAAAAGTAATCGTAGACTTCTCAAGGCTAATGACCTGTCCTGAAAGTTCTGCATATTGCTGAAAAATTGTGGAGAGAGTCTGGCTGTTCTGAACATCCGCTTTTGCAAAGAACAAAGAGTCATCTGCAAACATGAGATGTGTGAGCTCCGGACCACCGCGACTCAACCGATTTCCATGGAGATCACCGTCTCTAGAAGCTTTGTTCAGAAGGCAACTTAAGACATCCGAGCATAGGATGAATAGATAGGGTGACAATGGGTCACCCTGTCGGAGACCTCTTTGCGGTTTAAATTCACCATACGGACTACCATTGATAAGAACCGAGAAGGAGATAGATCGAACACATGACATGATCCAACTAATCCACTGATCACTAAAGCCTTTCCGTCGCATAACTCCTTCCAGAAAGGTCCACTCAAGTCTATCATAGGCCTTGTTGATATCTGTCTTTACTGCCATGTACACAGTATTAAACGGCTGTCTAGACTTCAATGCATGAAAGACCTCATGAGCCATGAGTACATTATCAGTAATGTATCATCTAGGAATAAATGCCGCTTGATTTTCATCCACAATATCAGTTAACACATGCTTAACTCGGTTGACTAATATCTTAGACACCATCTTATATAAAACCGTGCAGAGGCTGATGGGGCGGAAGTCTTTCATAGTTTGTGGTCGGTGGATCTTCGGAATAAGGCAAATATTCATATGATTTAAAGTAGGGTCAAACATACCAGTTCGGAAGAAGGATTGAACCTCGTTAACAATGTCTGGTCCGATTATATCCCAACATTCTTTGTAAAAGGCAGCGGTGAACCCATCAAACCCAGGAGCTTTAAACGAGCCAATGGAAAATAGGGCAGAACGTATTTCCTTCGTCGTGACTTCCTTAGTGAGCTCGCTATTCATGGCCAACGTTACAACCGGTGGGATGCATTGGAGGAGATCGGAATCGGAGTCCGGATTGATTGAGGTGAATAAAGTTGTGAAATACTTCTCAGCCTCAGTTGTAATATCCACATCCCCGGTCACCTGTCCATCTTCATTCTTAATGAATGTGATGCGGTTTTTGGCTCGTCGGTTCTTGGCTCGTCGGTTCTTGGTAACAGCATGAAAGAACCGAGTGTTACGGTCTCCATAGTTCAACCAATTTGATCGACTTTTTTGGAACCAAAATAGCTCCTCTGCTTTGTATGCTTGCCCAAGCGCAATACGAAGCTGTTTGATTTTCTCAGTAGGCGGATGTGGCTGTCTTGTCAAGACATCAATCTGAGTATGTAGTTCCTCAATTCTTTGTCGCAAATTCATACGCTTCCGCCGGTTCCAGGAAGCGAGATTTGAACGACAATTACGGATCCGTGCTCCAACCCTATCCGTAGCTTGTTTGTTCCAACCTTTAGTAACAACAGCTTTGAAATCCAGCTCACTACAAAGACGGTAATCAAACCTGAATTGCCGTCGACCACTGTCAACTTTATCCCGCATCTTGATAATAACCGGACGATGATCTGATTCCACTAGATCCAAGAACTCAATTTCGGACAAGGGATAAAGAGCTTTCCACTCTTTGTTTGCCATAACACGATCCAAACAACATTGAACTGTATAGTCTCTCCTCTTTCCCACCCATGAATATCGATTTCCAGTGAACATCAAATCCGATAATCCACATACTTTAACCTTTTTCTGAAAATCCACAAAGGTCCAAGGTTCACGGTCTCTTCCCCCGATTCTCTCCATTGGTGTGAGTATCTCATTGAAATCACCACAAAGTATCCATGGTGCTTGTCTTTGAATTGAAATTTTTTGTATTTGCTCCCATAACATATGCTTTAACTTACGATTCGGGTTTCCATATACAAAGGAGAAGTAGAAAGCAACACCATCTTTATTAATATAACAATCAAGCATACGATCAGACATAGAGATAAACGAAACCGACATTGAACTATTCCAAAGCAACGCAAGACCCCCCCCCCCCCCCCCAGAATTGATGAAACACAACGTACATATTCAAACCCAATTTGTACAGCTACATCTCTAACAATATCATCGGGATTCTTCGTCCCGATGAGAAAGAGCATCTCCGGAGCAAAAGATTTCTTCAGCTCCTTTAGGCGTCGAACTACCGGGAACTCTTTCAAACCCCGACAGTTCCAAAATGCTGTATTCATCCTTCCTCCTGTGGCTTTTGGCCCACCGCGCCTTCACTGCTTTGGTGTGTCTGCTCCTCGCTTGGGTTTTGGCCAGAGGAAGAGCCTGGTCCTGGAGTCATCGCATACCAACTGCGGATCTCACGAGCCTCAGCATGAGAACGTCTTCTCTTCAGAAAGCTTTCATGTAGATCATCTGCTTGTATCACATGACGTAGATCCCAAAATCTTGCAGGCATAACATTAACAAGGGAGTGTACCTTTCTCTTTTTAGAGGTGTTGGTAGCATCTTGTGGAGGAGGTGCCTCTGGTTCATACGGGATCTCTTGTGGGTTCTCAGTAACATCATGGTGCTGCTCATATGGTGGCTGATCATTAGGACCCGAATCATCATCATCATCATCGTCACTTGGAGGCAGAGGAGGCCCTTGGCTCATCGGACAGTCAGCAGAATCATGGGAAAGCATCCCACATGTACCACAGAAATTGCGAACCTTCTCAAAATGAAAGTGAAGAGTCACTACTTCCTCCCCAAATTGAAAGACTCGGCGAGTACGGATCGGGTCTTCAACATTCCACATGAGTCTCACGCGGACAAAGTTAGCCAAGTTGGCCCCTGAACCATCAAAATCCGTCTCCATATAATCACCAATCTCTGCTCCGATGTGTAGTACCATAGCCAGAGTGAGGAACTGGATCAGGATCCCTCTGATTTGGACCCAAAGCGGTATGAACTTGAGGAGTTCATCAGAGAAGGTCGGAGTCCAATGCTCCATGGTGCAGAGCCAGTCGTTGAAGGACCAAGGCCCACGCCTCACACCGATAGCATCGTCTCTTCAGACTCAAAAAACAAATTGGATCTTGCTATTTTCGAGAATCCGACCAACGACTTCATCCGTTACACCCCACATCCTGGGCAAGGTGTTCATCATCGAACGCAGAGGCTGCTTGCACGGATTCACAGGCTTGACTATTAGAATAAATCGGTTCTGATCCGCCGCTTTTTCAACAAGACGGAGAGGCACTGAGACTACCGGATCGGAACCACCGAGATCGATGTTCTTCATTTTGTTGCGGAGTTTAGTAGACATGATTAATAGGAAGAGAGGAAACTGAACTTGATTATGGTATCTCTGATTCTGAAATTCCTCTTTCCCCTTATATAGAATTAGTGTTTCGACAGTTACCAAAATTGTAACCGCCGTTGGAGTAACCGTCGTGCGAGTAACCGCAACAGTAGCGGTTGAAGAAGGAGGAGTCCCCGGGTCGAGATCATGGCAAAGACCGACGTTTGATTGTCGGCAGATTCGAATCTCCGGCGAGATTAGACAGAAGGCGATAAGAAAGAAGAATCGCCAAAGAAATCTCATTTTTATTAGACACGAAATATTAAATTCCTAAACCTTTTTAGATATCATTTTAACTTCATCTTCTTTGCTTAATTTATGACATAAATTACTGATCGATTCTAGGAGGATGTTCTAGTATAACCTCTGATCCAAAAAAAAGTGCCAATATAACTTTGTTATAAAATTTTGTTTTGTTTTTATTTAATTTTAAACGAAAAATAGATAAGTTACTGAGTTGTCTTCAGTGAAATCGAATAATTATATGATCCAACCACTTATTTTCGGGTCACCCACCCAAACCCAACAACAATTGGATCTTGGTAAAAAAAAACAAATAAAGAAAAGAAAATGAAAAATTAAGGAAAAGAAACAAAATTAGGGTTTGTCGTTTCGTTTCCTCTCCCTATTGCGATTTTCTTTCTTCTTCTTCGATCCTCTCTCTTCTTCGATCTCTTCTTCTTCTTCTTCGATCCTCTTCTTCTTCTTCGTCAATCATCTTCTTCTGTTAAACTCACTCTTCTTCTTCTCCAAAAGTGAAGAGAAAGTTAAAGAAGAAACATCAAATCCTCGCCGCCGTCTCTGGTAAGCTCGCCGCCT
>OVAN01016410.1:0-10623 GCA_900406275.1 Anastatica hierochuntica
TATTTTCGTGTATTTTGGATTTGGATCGGGATATTTTAAACAGATCTGAAATGGATCCGAAACTTCAAATATCGTAAATGAATATGTAACGGACCCAAATACCGGAAAACAGAAAAAAAAACTAAAAAAACAGATCTGAAACCGATCCGAAAATGAAATTGTTCTGACAAAAACAAAAACAAAAAAAATAAAGAAAAGCCTAAGAACCGGTCCTTACCGAAGGACTTTTAGAGACGGGTTCTTCACAAAATCTATTTCTTTTCTTCTTTTTTTTTTTAAATTGCTAAGAGCTCCGTTTGGAGCTCGCGATAAACATGGTCTTAGAGGTGAGTTTAGATCCCCGAATGATGCTCAGTTCATGACGCAGCCGGATTTATTCAAGACCCATTTAGTGGAAGGAGCAAAACCCAAAAAAGAGGTCTGATAACGGCGAAATAAGGAAACAAACAGAGCTCGAGGTTAGAGAAACATACCTCTAGGTAAAAAAGCCTCGATGCACGAATAAATGACATCACCTTCTACAAAATACAGAAAACAGAAAACAGATGCGGCAGATTATTAGCCAAGAAGTCGAGAGGGGACAACAGAACCCTATGGAAGAGAGGTAGCAGCCCTCTTTGACCCTGGATAAGCGCCGAAGACTCATCCCTGACAAAGAGCACGTCTCGAAAAATGTGCCAAGTATGGACTGCAGACCTGCGCATTCTGATTAGAGTTTGATGACATGCCAATCGATTGGAGAAATGAGGGATGGGCAAAACAGACAAAAGAGGAAAAAGCGAAAAAGTCGACAATTGAGGTTCTCTCTAGCTATAAATAGAAAAGAAGCATCAAAGAGAAGGCATCAACGATTTTAGCACAAGAGAGAAACAAAAAGCTGGTAAACAATCTCGAATCACTTTCGAGGTCAAATATTCGTATTTTTTCTTTCGAGTTGTATCTCTTAAAATATTAATAAGAAATCACCTCATTTGAATTTATGGTAATACGAGTTTTTCTCCGGCCCATGTAACCACTCTTTCTTTAAAACAACTACTAGAGCTTAAGCAACAACATCAACATGCTCAACAATGACGGTGAGAGCACCAACTCTAACACCCCAAAATGCAACATTGCCGGCACCCGAATCCCCATCAGCACAAACAAGGGGACAAACCGAAGAAGGCCGAAGCATGATTACATGAAGCCTCGGAGCACCCTTGCCTCTGAATCTTACTCCGGAGTCTGGTTTCGTCAAAATAGGAAGATGGCCAACACCACTACGCACGAGAGATACTCACCCTAAAGAACGTCCTAGAACTTTTGGACACCATCCTCCAAAAGATTGAAAACTTATCCAAAGCCATTGATGTGAGGTTCAAGGCTATCACTGCTTCACCGAAGTTCTACTGGCAATCCACGGCGGAGCGTCACATAATGGTGCCAAGAGAAATCCCAGAGGGAATCCTGAATCGACTGCAAAGAAACCTCTTTGGAGAGACTCCTCCCCAAGGAATCAAAGCAGACTCATCCCTGAACCAAGTCAACCAAGCTTTCGCCCTCGGTTATGCTCAACAAGTCGTCTACCATAACAAAGATTCAGAACTAGAACTCATGAAGCATAAGCTCTAAAATATCAACTCTAGGGTCCACCAAGCCATGGGTTTGGCCCCGGAAATAGATCGCGTCTTGAGGGAGGCCCATAACATTCCATTCACGAAGAAAATAACATTTTTCCAAGTTCCAGAACCAAGAAAAGTAAAGATCTCAGAGTATTGGGGAACGAGGGACCTAAGCAAGCACTTGACAACGTTCACCGTCGTTATGGCCCGAGCAAGGTTCTCCTCCGAGGAGTGAGATGCATGTTATTGCAAATTGTTTTCTGAAAGCCTAGAAGACGAGGCGCTAACATGGTTTTGTCAGCTTAAGGCCAACTCCATCAATAACTTTCACCAGCTCTCGACAGCCTTGATAAAGCACTAATCCATGTTTATACATCAAGGAATCTCGAAAGCATATCTATGGGCCCCTGGCACAAAGACTGAAAGAAACCTTGTGGGATTTCATCTCGAGATTCAAAGAAGTGGCCTCACGAGTAATGGTGACCGACGAAGCAGCCATACATGCCCTCCGAAATGCGTTATTATACGAGTCTGCATTCAAAGATTACCTAATGATCAATAAACCATAAACGCTAGAGGACGCACTCCACCATGCCACATTGTTCATCGAGGTAGAAGATGAAAAGGCAGTTATGGCCAAGAAACTCTCGTCTTAAAGGCCCCCACGCCAAAACAAAAGCGCAAAGAAAAATACTTCAAGCCACAACAACATTACGACAAGGAATACGCAAAAGACAAGAAAGCATCGATTTACTTCGTCAGGGAAAACCAGTCGCCCATACCCCAAGGAACCAAGAACCCAAAGAGCAACGGCCAAGACCACAATCAATATTGCGACTACCACAAGCGCAAACGACACACAACACCAAAGTGCCAACACCTGAGCGACACACTGATGACTAAATTCAAGAATGGAGACATCCAAAGTCGCGGTTCCTTATCCACCAAGGCACATCGCGCAAAGTTTACCTAACATCAAGTCAAGTGTAATGAGAAAGTTGATCCAAACCCGATTAAGAACGAGACCTTGCCACGCAGCTCATCACAGATACAAACACCTAAATAGCGAGGTACCCTCGCGACGCTTCCCCACCTCCAAGGAGAAGGATAAACATGACCATGGTAGGCTTGCTAACTTGTCACGACTCAGTCATATCAATAAAGAAGTAGAATAGGCCCGTGGTGGCAGTAGTTCAAGGGCGACAATTGATTGACGACTCCAAAGCTGCCGGCAAGGAGGTAACATTCAACGAAGTTGATGCCAAAGGACTCGATCAGCTTCACAATGATCCATTGGTGATCGAACTCATGATAGTCGAATGTGAGGTCACTCGGGTCATGGTTAACACATGGAGTTCGATGGATCTCATATTCAAAGAGATGTTGCGAAAAATGGATCTCATGGACTACGACATCAAGCCACACTCCAAGCCCTTAATTGTGCCTAACAGAGAAACCACAACAGTGGTGGGCACGATCAGGCTGCATGTGCACCTCGCTGGAATAACCAAGCTGGTAAAATTCATCATCATTGACAAGCCGAAAATTTACAATCCCATCCTAGGGACACCGTGAATACACGCAATGGAATTGATCCCCTTCACGTACCATCAGTGCTAGAAATTCTCCACGCCAACTTGAATACGGAATTTCCGAGGTGATTAAGGCATGCAAGAGCATGCTTCATTGTAGAACTCAAGTTACACAACCTACAGCTTGAAGGAAATGAAAATTATGCGATGATCCCGACCATCGCAAACACCTGAAGAGCAACCCCTCTCTCTAACCAAACCATGCGAAAGATCATGCCACTTATCTAAGTGTTATGCATATCCTTTTGTAATCAGAACTACGAACGACTTGATCCCCTTGGGGTATGTAAGATGCTTTTCGTGAAGCGCAACTATCTTTCTATTTTTATGTTATTTCCTTATGTTTCATTTTTAAATTTATAGGCCCACGACCCGCAAAAAAAATGCGAATTTTGGCCTAACATAAACTCTCTGGATTCGTTGCGAACTCAGTGGCTCAATTGAATCCACGCACCAATGTTCCCACAAGCACAATGGACTGATCACCCACTAAACCCATGTTTTGCATTATAATGATAAGATGTGTCTGCCCCACACCAAATGTAGTGGCCCAATTGAATCCTTAAAACAAGGGTAAGCTGGACCCATCTCGCACCAATGAACTAATCAGAGGTGATTAAGAAAGACATACAATTAATAAAAAAGATAACCTCGACGAATTCAACCTCATTTCACGACCGCAAAGCATAATAGAAGTGAACTAAGTAAAGAAGGAACAATGATTTCATTAACGCAAAGAGAAAGTGTACATTAAAGAAAGCAAATCTAGACAGAATCCCTAAGCTGAAACCAATATAACAACAAGATGTCATCATCAAGAAATCTAAACAAAATCCCTAAGCCAAAACTCCACAGACCAAAATACGCACCGCCTCATCCCTTTTAACGGTGTATGAGCATGCGATTCTCTCGATATTACGATGCTTGTGATAGAGATGGATGACTATTACGATCCCTGATGTTGCATGGCCTCTCGAATCTGATGTGAGCTTCCCTTAAGCTTCTTTCAACTATGCCCTCAGCTCCTCAGCTTTGTTCTAAGCAGCCTCCATTTTAGCTCTCGCCTCGTCAAGCCTCACCGGAAGTGCTTTGTTCTCCTCACCTACACGCTTCACCTCCTCTTCAACACTCTATTTGCGATGCGAACTCTCGTTATAAGCGCGCTAATAAGAAGACATGGTGCGTTCAAAAATTACCTTTTCAAACGCTAAACAAGACTCTGCAATGATAAGCTACTCCTTCGTCTTCCTCATCTCCTTCTAAACCTGCCCACTTTGGAACTTCGCAAGGTCCTCCATGTTCATCGCACTCTCCTGCTTGGTATGGATCATTCCAATCGCGTAACTCGTGCTCGCAATCAACTACGTAGATGCTCACCATTAAAAAATGAAAAATGACATACCATACTGAGGAACGAGCAATCTTCGTGTATGCATCAATCTTGTTGTTGCTGCTCGGACGAGACATAATCGGGTTGTTCTTGTTCTTGTGAAAGAACTCCATGCACATACCTTTATTCGTCGATAGAGAACTTTACCCTCATACATAAAGGAGAAAGAGCACCTTCAGCTCTTCTTCTTCTTCGAATCAGGGGGAAACTTCTCTAAAGTAACATCCTCAAGTGATCTCTTCTCGCCATGCAAAGACTGAGTCTCCAGTAAGAAACTCGCTCATGACCATGCGAAGAAGGAACCTCCAAGTTGGAGGAAATGATTATCTCGATCGAAGAAGGGATCTCCTAGTCTAGGGGAGCGGCCGCCTCGATCGATGGAGGAGCCCCCCAAAATTCCTCACAGGAGAAATAACCGTCTCAAAATTCCTCGAGAAATGAGGACAAATGTCAACCACGGGAAATGATCGTGTTAGCCTCGCCTCAGCAGCGGGCTCAGAAGAAGGGGGCTTTGTGGAGGAATCCGCCTCAGAAGCCTTTGTCGTTGTAGCAGGAAGCGCATGCCGCTTCTGCTCAGTGTAACTCGTCACGTCCGCTAAGTTAAGCTTCATCTTCTTCAAAGCCTCGAGGGACGAAGAAGGAACAAATATAGAAAACCAAGTATAGCAATGTAGATAAGAGAAACAATGAAAACAATGAACTCAAAGTACTCATGGACATGAGGTCGGCAAAATTGCTTAAGCACTTCTCAGTCAAACATGGAAGACCAACCACGTTGTTGAACACTAAGAAGACGAGCGAGGTCAGGACCAAAATTCTCTGGAGGAGGGCCAAAATGAAACAGAGTTTGCTGAAAAAGACACAAAAGAAAACATTTTAGCGCTTAGGAAAAAGCACTAACAAATCATTAACCTACTCTAAGTTGAAATTCTACCTGCGATCTCGACAAACGACCTCCTAAACAAATTGGTGGGTCTAGGAACAGAAATCACGCTAACGACAACAAAAAAATAACGATGCCACCAGTCTCACAGTTCGAGGTAAGCTCCAGTGATCAGCCTCATCCCAGATTTAAAGTTGACATTGAAGGTACCATGCAGATTAGAATTCTCACTGACAGTTATTACCTCTTCAAGGAAACGACATGACACCTCCACACCCAGTTTCGAGGCCAAAGTAACAACCCCAACCAATCGACGCATCGAGGCAGCGATCAGCTGAGCGATGGTAATACCACGTTGTTCACATAAATCCACCAGAAATTGGAGAAGAGGGAACCAAAGACCACAGTGGGTGAAGAACGGCTCTTAAACATAAAATTATCCTTTTGACGCTCACGATGAAGAACCTAGATAGGAAGATATCTTGGGAAAGCATAAGACTCCTTTAGCTGCCTCACAGAGTCCACATACATCCGAGACAGACCAAACAAACCCACTGTCTCTAGAACACCAGCATCGACCCCAAGCCCCTACTTCTCCGTCGCCACCAAGGGGATGATTGGAATCACGTCGTCGGGTTTCAGAACGAGGGGCCCCATACCAATCTCCTGAATATACTGGAACTAGAAGAAGAAGCAGAAGCTCCAGTATGAGATCTCTTCATTTTCACAGTCAACAAAAATTGAATCCCTCCGGAAAGCATCCACTAGATGATATCAAAACAAGGAAAAGAAATCGGAAATGGCAAAAGTAAATGATTCGCAAAAGGAAAAACAAGAGAAAGGAGAAAAGGAAAATACTTACAATCGTCAAAAGAATAAAAAATCAGTCGGTAACACACACTTTTATATAATGAAGCGGAAACCGAAAGAGTGTAATAATGACGCTTTATGAAAGGATACCTCGAGCGCAAGAAGGTTTCAAGAACCACACCAGAAGTTAATTCTCCAACACGCTTCGTACAGTAAGCCCCTCTCAAGAGAAATCCTTCGCGACACATGTAACGTATTAGATAACATCTTCCAGTTGTCTCAACTCTCAACAAACGAATTGAGGAGAGAATTTACAGTTAGAGGTGAGTGTGCACTCCCAGTGATGCTCAACTCATGACGCACTATGATTTATTCAAGACCCATTTAACGGAAGGAGCATAGCCCAAAACAGAGGCCTAATAACGGCGAATCAAGGAAACAAACATAGCCCAATGTTAGAGAAACAGACTTCGAGGTCAAAGAAGCCTCAATGCACGAATGTATGACATCACTTTCTGCCAAATACATAAAACAGATGTTGTAAATTACAAGGCAAGAAATCAAGAGGGGACAACAGACGCGTGTGAAAGAAAGACAGACCTTAGAGAAGCCCTGAAGACCCATCCCCAACAAAGAGCATGTCTCGACGAATATGCCAAGTACGGACGGTAGAGCTACGCACTCTGATTAAATTTTGATGACACGTTGATCGAACGGCAAAATGAAGGATGGAAAGAACAAAAAAAAGAAAGAAAATATGAGAAAAGTCAACAATTGAGGTTATCTCCATCTATAAATAGAAGAACAACACCAAATGCATCCATATTTTCAACGAGGGGCGAATCCAAGTAAGGCAAATAGGGGGCAATTGTCTTGGGTAAAGTTTTTTAGTTTCCTTTTAAATTATTAAAAATTAACTATTGCCCCAGTAAAATATTTTTTTGTCCCCTTTAAATATATTTTCTTTTTAAAAACTTAATCTAATACTTTTCTTGACCCTTTTAATGACATTTATTTCATTTTTTAATAATATCTTGTCTTCATCTTTATTTCTAAACAATAACTCACTATTCCCTTATTTATCGTATTAATATACTTTTGTTTTTCTTGCTTCAGCATTACTTTTCTGTTTCTTTATGATTAATTTTATTTTGAAATAGCAAAATCATTATCTATGGTTCTATTAAACATCTTTAGTACGTTCACCAAACCAAAGTACTAAATCCACTTTGGTAGAAGTGTCTGTCTCCATATGTTCGAGTCCACATGTGCAGAGCCGATTCTTGGCCATACTGTACGAAACGTTTGTTTTAAGTTCCCAAAACTTTTTAAATGAATATGCGTAGATCAATCGGCCCCCAAAATCGAAAAAAAAAATTTTACATATAGAATTTAGCACCAACACAATATACGTTTATAGGTCCACAAATCTCAGGCCGGACCATGGGAAGAGAGTATTTAGATATTCTGATCTTCGATTTATAGGGACATAACAAGCCTAGGGACAAGATTTCACGGTTATAAAAAATAACTCATTCAAGGCAACAAAGAAAAATAATGGAAGCAAAAACTATAATATCTAACTATTTTAGTTTTACATGGTAGAAACCCCATGACAGAAAGAAAAAGAAACGAAGATATATCGAACATTAAAGCCCTAAAGAAAATTAGAAAAAGTTAAAACAACACACAAGAACAATATCCTTTAATTAGTCATTTTCATCTTAAATACTTGTTACTTCATATTAAGTAAAAGATAAAGAAGCGACGATGTGGAAGAACTGCAAATTCACCAAGACATCTTTGGCATGACTAGTGGCTCGACGTTCAACACGTGAGAATAGCTCGTTGCTTAGCTCTTCGCCAATGTGAGCTTCCACGAGCACTCCGGCCACACTCCGACAACTACTAGCAAAGGCACGACCCACCTCCGATGCATCGTCAGGCTCATTCACAACAAGTGGACTCCCTCCTTTATAAACCACCAGCTTCTCTATTGTGAACGAGCCATCGGTTTCAACTACTTCCTTGAAATCTTGCAGGCTTGGTGCGTACACTGGGATATTGAATCCGTCGCGTTTCTCTGCCGCTACTAAACCCTGACAAGAATCGTTATGTCAATTGCGTTATCTAACAACAATGTCATGATGGAAGTTTTAAATAAGACAAAGTACTTTTTTAATCAGTTGGATCACCCTCAGTTACCACATATATGATGGCCACAAGGATTATGTTTTATTTTTTATAATTTAATATGTGTATTTACATTTACTGTCGTAAATTAACTGACATATATATGTACTTTGACTAGGAGTATCTTTTATCTGACTATAGCTATAATGATATTAATACATTTAAGCTTTACTCCTTTTGGTATTCACTATAATCTAGTGGAACAAAAATGATTATGCTAGAAAGCAACGTAACACTTATTGTTGAATATTTTTTTGTAAGTCTTCTTCTTCTTTTCCACCGTACTTGAATAATATGGTCTGCCGATATTGTCTCTACAAGGTCATCATGACGATTTTTTTTTCCGGCGCATAAAATGATCGCCGCAATGGGTGGTTCATATTAATCTAAATGATGAAGACATTGGGCAGGGTATATGAATGTCGTGATTATTACATTTAAAACGATAAGTTATGAGAGTGTACGTACACTCACGTACGTTTCCTTTTAATTAAGCCACCACAATCATTTTGCTTAATTTTAATAATTGTTACATTTATTTGATCTTACAAAACTAGTACTACGTTAAACCTAAGTCTAATTTTTCATTTGTATGATATCGTCCATTTAAGTTCAAGTAACTAGACCTGCATGGATTTGTTCGTGGACTATTTGCCTAAATATTTCATACTAATCTGAGTTAGGCGTCACTTATATGTTAGAGAAATTTTTACCTCGACCGTGAACAAATATTTATACAAAACTAACACTACGCTTGATGACTTTACGTTTTTTTTTTTTTTTTGTAATCCTTACTTTTAAGTTATTATTTTTTAAACCATCTANAGACCATCTACAATGGTAAACCCCTCTAAGGGGTTCTTAAATTTTGTGTAGAAAATTTAAAAAAAACAAAAACAAATCAATGCACCAATCGCGGGTCGCCACGTCGTGGTGGGACCCGCGAATAGTGCAAGCAATCCACCAAAAAAGGATGCTAATTAGGTTATTTTGAGTATGAGTTTTTAACTATTTGTCTTGCTTTTTGTGTTAAAAACCCTCTATCATCCCCCATTGGGGATGCTCTTATTTCTAAAAACTCGGTTTCAAGGAACGCGTGGCTAACAATTTTGAGCCTATATTCATTATTCAGAACTAATACTCTAGGTTTGATGACCTGACGAGTACAAATTTAAGGTGTTCTGGTTAGGAGCTGGTCTTTTTTTTTTTTGATCAAGGGAGCTGGTCTTCTTGGAAAAAATGTATCTGAAACTGGGTCAAATGTAGACATCTATCCTAAGCTCCCTTTAAATTGATATATTAGGTAGATTCACACATATTAAGGAACTACAAACTTTTATAAAATTATTCTTGCCTATAAATATCTCATTAAGTATCACCAATTCAACCAATAAAAATATTCTTTGCAAAATATAAATAATAAAAAAACTAAATAATTTTAAGTTTTTGTATAGAAATTTGTTGAAACAAGAAAAACCCTCTAATTAAAACAGCATGTAAATAGATATAAGGAGTAATTTCTCATATATATAGCTAGCTTTAAATCATTAAAAGCCAAAAGGGCAAATGGTTTAAGACTTAACAGTAATTATGAATCAAGAGGTTAGTAATTTATAGTGGTAAGAGTTGATTAAATTTAGGCCCAAAACATAAATAAACAAAGAAGAGAGTAGAGTGGTTAAGGAGGCACCTCGCGGACAAGGTCGTCCCAAGCGTCCTGAAAATGAGTGCCGAAGAGTAGACCGGCACCACCCTGGTCTGTAGGGTCCACAGATGTACGACCTAGACAAACTAGGAACATGGCCCCACCTCTCTTTACCTCCGCCGCTCTTGCCCTCAAAAACTCCGCCAAGTCCGCCTGAAACTGCCGTTTGTACGCCGTCGCCATCTTCTCTCCGGCGCCGTGTATGAACACTCTCCCTCTATTGTACGCCGTCGATCTCCTATCCGTCACACTCTCCGGCACCTTCCACATTTTACATTCTTAATATTATCACAAGTATTTTTGGACTTTTTTTTGTTTATATTCATTTAGAAAAAGAATTGTAACCTTTTTTATAAATAAAGAATTTACAAGTTCTAAACCCTTAAATTAAAAGCCTTTTAAAAAGTTTCTTTCACTTCAATTGAAAAGCAATATAACTTAATGTTCTT
>OVAN01016411.1:0-10623 GCA_900406275.1 Anastatica hierochuntica
TTATCCGTCTGGCTATTGAGGGCGCGCGTGAATGGCTTGTGGCATCTGTGTCCCAGAGGTCGGGCTCGGATATTGGTATCTCGTTCCCGGAACGGGAGGGTATGGGTTTGGTGCCTTTGGTGTTGTCTTCTGCTTTTCCTTGTTGGGTGGATGCTTCATGGGATGCAACGAGTAAGCATTGTGGTATGGGATGGGTCTTCTATACCTCGAACGATGCTATGCTAGGCCAGTACTGTACTTTTATGATGGATGTTCCATCGAGTTTGGCGGCGGAAGCGCTGGCAGTCAAGGCCGCGCTGCACCAGGCGCTTGTGTTAGGGATTACTGAGGTGCATCTGCACTCTGACTCCCAGGTGTTGGTCAATCTGATCAACCGGCAGGAAGACCATGTTACCATTTTTGGTCTTCTGTCTGATCTTCAGACACTTATTTCGGGTTTTCTCAGTTTTTCAATTTCTTTTGTTCCGCTGACAGCGAACACTTTAGCTGATTCGCTTTCAAGGCGAGCTCTTTGTGCTCAGGTTACCTCAACTTATGAGGTCTAATAAATGATACTCCTTTGTGACCAAAAAAAAAAAACATCACCTAAATCCTTTGGAAAAAGAATATTTTCCCTCGAATTCATTTTAAGTAATGTTTAAAATAAACGTATACATAATGTTGTGTTGGCTCGTTAAAGACGAGTATTTTACATGGTTCGACCCGTCTTGAGGGATTAGGGGTTTACGGACTCCGAACGTCCTGGTTATAAAAAAAAAATGAATGTATACATATTAGAAAGAATTATACAATTTTATACAATTTTTCTTATTTACAAATGTCATGCATTACATAACATATGACACAAAAAATCACTCAAAATATTTTGAAGTAAAAATTTGAAAACGTCACTTAAAACGAAACAAAAAGAATCTCTAAAATATTAATTTAAGTGAAATGGAAAAAGTAATTTGTTATAAATAAAAATACATGTTAGAAATGACACTCCCTCACAAATTCAACATCGTCTATCTCTTGAAACATCTTAAAATTAAGTTTCGTTAACTTTGTGTCATGTACCGCTTTGTTTATCTATTGTAAATCGGTAAAAGATAAAAGTAGCTGCATTTCTCAATTCATATTTAGTTGTTGTTATAGTTTGGTCATTTTTCTGCTACTTGTAAACCACTATAATTTCTATCAAAAATCGAAAATGCAACGAAATTTTAACATTGTTATAAGAAAAAAAAGCATTTTCATCAGCGAAGTGTTGATTTAATGGTAAAAACCTTTCTATTAAAAAAAGAGATCAATGATTTAAATTACGTTATGATGGCATCTCCAATGTAAAACTCTATTTTTCCTCTAAAATGGAGTAACTTCATAATAGAGTTGAATTTTACTCCAACCTTATTCTATTTTACTTTATTTTTAGAGTGAAAAATGGACTAACGTACAAACAAAAAATGTATTACTCCATTTATGGAGTAAACCCACATTTTACTCTATTATGGGGTGAAAAATGAAGTGGGGTTGGAACACTTTTTACTCTAAATTACACTTTGCTCCATTATAGAGTAAAAAATGGAGTGAGATTGGAAATGGTCTGAACGATTGACTCGTCAAAGACGAATATTTTACCTGGTCTGACCCGTCCCGGAAGAATATAAAAAAAAAACAATTCTAAAGCGGGCGGATTGAATCACACTACAAAGTACACACAGGTGTCTCCATTTTATTTGTTTTATTGTAAATTTTATAAAAGTAATAATAATATTCCGTAATTAGAGAGGGAACAAAGAACTAACTTACTAATCAAAAAAAAGATTAAATTTTTTTAAAAAAATTAAACAGTAGTGGAGCAGGAAGGAGAAAGAAAGATCATACCAGCTGTTGCTGACGTGTAATATTTTAATTGGTTAGAATTAATTTTAAAAACTAAAATTTAATTTTAACCTGACCCGACCCGTGACTTCTCCGACACTCATGACCCATCCACTCTCATCTCTCTCTTTCTCTCTCAGCAAGAAGTAGGTGGAAAGCAATCTCTTCTTCTTCTTCCTTTTCATTATCTTTCTCGCTTTATCTCGCGAACGACGGAAGTTAACTCACCGAGCTTTTTTCAATCCACCACGACGGCTGAATTGGTGGTGGTGGTGGTGTTTCCGCCGGAGTTTTGTTTGAGAGGTTTCTGTTTGTTCAATTTTGAGGAGGAGGTGGAGGGAGAGAGATTTGGGGGATTTGGTGATTGTTGGTGAAATCGAAAACCCTAAGTCTTTTTCGGGATTTGGATTTCGAGGTTTTGGATCTGAGATTATGCTGTTGAGGTAATGGAGGTTTCTTTAGCGGCTTTAGAGCGGCCACGAGGTGCTTCTTCTAATACGGTAATGGAGATTCGTTGCTTTTCGCTTTGGCTTCTTCTTCTTCTTCTTCTTCTTCTTCTTCTTCTTCTTCTTCTTCTTCTTCTTTGTTTCCTTTCTCAGTTTACATGTGAAGCTAATGAATATGAATCATATGAGAACTTAATTTTCTATAAAAAGTAGGGACAATTTGTTCAAAACTTTGCTAAATTTAGACTTATTGTATATACAATTGGAGTTTGTAGATTTCATTCGATCTCCGTATTATCAGGCAAGTGTTTTGTTCTAAGGATCTCACTATACACAGGGTCTTTGATTAGTTTTTGTGAGCTAGAATCTTTGTTTACTTGCTCATTGTATTCCGAAGAGGGTCGGACGTTCTTCGCGGGTTTGATTGCTCATGTGCTTTTAACAAACACTTCAATAATCAATGCCAGCATGAGGGATAGTTTCTGTGCTGTACATTTTCCATAATATGAAAAGATAAGCTGGATTGAATGAAAGATGATGTCTTAGTGATTTATTCGATCGGTATTAGGCTGATAAGAGGTTTGCCTTTGGCTGAACCTGCGAAAAATACACACAAAACAGTATCCAGAGAAGTCATTTCTCATCTAAGTAGAAATAGCACATATGGTGGATATATATGGGTATTCATCTGGCTAAATGAGCAGCATGCCGATTTTGAGTCGTTGGTATTTGCGTATGTTTGATTCGTGTCTCTGCAACCATGCATTTTCTCTTGTTTTCGGAATATAAATTTGAGGACTAAACTGATGGCTGTTACTAATATCATTTTAACAGGTTTTTAAGAGTGGTCCACTTTTCATATCCTCAAAAGGTATTCTTGTGACATTGGCCTTCCCTATTTCTGTCAAAGTTGTCAGTTGTTACAATTCACTATGCTCGTTTAGTTTTTCAATTCCTTGTGGTTATTGTGATATCATAATGAACATTCTATTTTGGTATTCGGCTCAATAGGATTGGGTTGGACATCTTGGAAGAAACGCTGGTTCATCCTCACACGTACTTCTTTGGTCTTCTTCAAAAATGACCCTGTTAGTATTTATAATTACCCTGCTCTCTTCCGCCTTTGATTTTTATCTGTGTAGTTGACTTAACTTGTTAATGTATGAAAAGATTCTTGATAATCTTATAGAGCTTTTTAACTAAATTTCCACAGGGTACGCTACCACAAAAGGGAGGCGAAGTTAATTTAACTCTGGGTGGCATCGACTTGAATAACTCTGGAAGGTATGCGGGATATTGGTTGTTGATTAGAAAATTTCTTGAACTTCAACTTATAGTTATTTTCTTTTTCAGTGTTGTGGTGAGAGAGGACAAGAAATTGTTGACTGTATTATTTCCAGATGGGCGTGACGGGCGAGCTTTCACTCTTAAGGTGCTTCTATATCAGCAGCGAATTTGAAATACATACTCTATAGTTGTTTAGTCTAATAATGGTCTACATGTTGCCGCATTGTGATCCTTTAAGATGGTCTTTGTATTACTGTTAAATTCACCTTTTGTGACGTACTTGGATGATACAGGCTGAGACATTTGAAGATTTGTATGATTGGAAAACTGCTCTCGAGCAGGCTCTTGCAAATGCCCCTAATGCAGCACTCATCATGGGTCATAATGGAATATTCCACGCAGAAACTAATGAGGCTATCGAAGGTTCCTTTCACCAATGCTTGCTCTAAACCATGTTTCAGCTTTGACCTAAGCATCCGACATCTATACATATCGATGCACATATTTTGCTTATGCATCATTCTTCTTTAATTGTTTAATATCCATCGTCTGTGTATCACTCTGCCTTTTGTTGTCCATAATTGTTAATGGGTTCTGCCTTCCAGGGCGGGATCGGCGTCCATTAAAATCCCTGGTTGTTGGAAGACCAATCTTACTTGCTCTTGAAGATATTGATGGAAGCCCGTCATTCCTTGAGAAAGCTCTTCAGTTTATTGAGAAGTATGGTAAGTTCTTAAGAAAATACTGATAGCTATCACCATGCTTTCTTGGTTTCCTTGGTCTTCCGTAAATTATTTTGATGGGATATGCACTTTTAGATCAAAACGTGTCCATAGTTTTGTTGGCTATGTAACATGTGGAAAAGTATCCATTCCTGCAACTTCCGTGATTCCGTTATCTCCTTCATTCTGATGTACAATTTCTTGCAACGGCTGAAACCAACGTATTTATTTTGTTTGGTTTGTGGTCCTCTTTTGTCTCTTTAGGAACTAAAATTGAAGGTATTTTAAGACAGTCTGCTGATGTGGAGGAGGTGGAACGTAGAGTTCAAGAATATGAACAGGGTACCTAATCTGCTAACTGATTTTATCTCTGGATGAAGTTTAAGCATATCTTGGATATTTTATCTCTCTTTGAATAAACAATTTAAATATCTTTTTCGTTTTCCTCTCCAAATACCTAGGCAAAACTGAGTTCGCTTTCAATGAAGATCCACATGTTGTTGGAGACTGCATTAAGGTAATTCTTCTCAGCTTCCTATTCTAAATGTGCATTATTGCTGTACTAAGGAAATTTCATTTCACTTGCAGCATGTGTTGAGGGAGTTGCCTTCTTCTCCGGTTTCAGCATCTTGTTGTACTGCCCTGCTGGAAGCTTACAGTGAGTTCTCTTCCCTTACCCTCTTCACCTTCTTGCTGTCTTGCTGATAAAGTTATACTTGTAAACATGCAAATGTATACCTTTATATTTGCATGGGTTTTCTGTTTAAAGACATTCTAGAGATCTGATTGAACTTCTGTGACGGAGCGCTGACGCCCTTTTAATTGGTTTTGCTGGATCAGGAATCGAGTCTAAGGAGGCTCGGATTAGTTCATTGCGCTCTGCTATAGCGGAAACATTTCCTGAACCTAATAGACGCCTACTACAACGGTATGTTTCCAGATCTCCCTTTTCCTACCAAGTCCGAGTCGATGGGGCTGAATTCCTTTATGAGTAAGAGTGCTCTCGAGTCATTGATGAGGTGTTTTCTTAAACCCTTAGATATTTTTTTTTGTACGCTCAGGATTCTGAAAATGATGCATACTATCTCGTCTCATTCCCACGAAAATCGGATGAACGCATCTGCCGTAGCTGCCTGCATGGCTCCCTTGCTCTTACGCCCTTTACTAGCTGGTGAATGTGATGTAGAGGACGAGTTTGATAGTGGTGAAGACAACTCTGCTCAGCTTCTTGCTGCTGCTAATGCTGCCAATAATGCTCAAGCCATCATTACAGTTCTCCTGGAGGATTATGGAAGTATTTTTGATGTAAGACACACTTAGATATTTGCATTCATATTTAATCGATGTTGTATGACTTATATGCTTAGCTGCAATTTTCAGGAAGAAAATATGCAAAGATGCTCCATATCCACCGAATCACATATTGGAAATAGTGGACCTGATGATTCGAGTGATGATGAAAAAAACGTGGAAAATGAATATCGTAATGCAGAGAATGAAGTTGAACCAGTGACAGATGATGATAATGAGCGAGCACTGAGTGGAAAAATGAGCGAGAGCAGCGGTTGCACAGGCAGCGATCTCTACGAATACAAGGTTATATCTCCATTGAGCAGTTTGAGCTCTCTCTCTTACTTTAATACGCACACACACATCCATGCCATCTTCACTAACATTTATTTGTATAGTGTTAGTGATATACTGAAATGCCTTGAAGCGTAGTTCAGGAGCAAGAATATGTTTTTTAGCTTTCAGCAATTATATTTTTATCCTATTCTTGTGCTATTTACTAACAAATCAGAGTTATTAATTTTTGGCGGCTAAGAAGAAAGGTTAGACAAAATAATATTGTTGAATTCATTTTTGTAGGGATTTGTTGCTGATGACTCTGATACTGAAACACCGGGAGACATAAGTGGTCCAGTATGTAATTCAAACATGCGCACAGATCACCTCGTGAGAAATCTTTTTGCCAACTCCATGGACCAACAAGCTGGGGAGCAAATAGGTGATTATCAAACGAAGTCGCGTCTTGTTGATGTTGGCGAGTCGTATCAATCTTCAGGAAAGGTTCTAAATGGACTCACTAATGGGGATACTTTGGCTTCTCCTGGTTTTGGATCGTCAAGTGAGAAACCCGCGAATAAAAGCACGCCCTCCTCTGTTCATTCAAAGCGCGCAACATTCTGGAGTCGTGGCAATGTATGTGTTTGGTTACCTTAATAAAATAGTTCGGGTTCTGTACTTGTGACAGATTTTACATATTATTTCTAGTGTAACTGGATACGTGATATAAAACGCCTTAGCTGAATCAACATCTGGTGGAATAATATCGATATTAATTTCTTTGCCCTTTTTTGTTACAGGCCAGAAAGACTTCCGCAGATGGATCTTTTGATTCTTCAGGAGAAGACGAGTAAGGCTTTAACTCTTGATTGTATTGCATATATATCATTTCTTCTAGCTGTTGCACTACTTGATTTTGTTACCAGAATTAACATTCTAACCATAACCATCTATCCATATGTTTTCAGTGTTTCCTTTGCTTGAAAAACTTGAAAGTTCATTTTCACGCTGTTCTTTATCTAAGACTCTATTTGCTAAAGTGCATATAGAATGACACAGCATGTCTCGATAACTTACCAAATAGTACCTTGTTTGATGAAGTCAGAAATATAATATATTCACCTATCCAATATTATACATGTATATATTTTTCTTTCTATGTTGTTGATCTACGTTATGCAAGAATGTAATTTGCTACATCTCGTTGGTATGTAGGCTTGAATCAACTGAATGTTTATGTTCGATTAATTGGTTCATCAATTGTTTTTAGGCTTGCTATACAGAGGCTTGAGACCACGAAAAACGAACTGCGGCAAAGAATTGCCAAGGAGGTAACCGTCTGCTCTTAATTTTTTTAAATTTTCTCTCATAGTCTTGTAACATTGGTCACCATTATTGTTATAGGCCAGAGGCAATGCGATCTTACAGGCTAGCTTGGAGAGAAGGAAGCAAGCACTACATGAACGTCGTTTGTCACTTGAACAAGATGTATACATTTTGTCTTTCAAACTATTACCGTATATGAATCGTTTCCCTCTTATATTGAGCCTAATGGCAAATTAAACTTCTTCTGGTTTGACCGGGAATACTTATATAGGTTTCAAGATTACAAGAGCAGCTACAAGCCGAAAGAGATCTTCGAGCAGCACTGGAGGTTGGTTTGAGCATGTCTTCTGGACAATTCAGCTCACATGGTGTGGATTCGAAAGTAAGTATACATTTTACGGAAATAAAATCTGTCTAAAGCATTTTCTTGTGAGATGCTAACGATCCATTTATTTGAAGACGAAGGCTGAGCTTGAGGAAATTGCTCTTGCTGAGGCTGATGTGGCTAGGCTGAAGCAGAAAGTTGCCGAACTTCACCATCAGCTTAACCAGCAACGTCAGACTAGCTTTGGTTCCTTCTCAGATGTTCGAGATAATCATCACTATCCCCAGAATCAGAACCCTCCAAAGTGAGTTGCTTCACTATCCGCACACGGAAGAGCTCATAGTCCATGATATCTTTCATGATGACTTATCCTTGGTACTCTATTTTCTGTAGGCGGTTTCTTCAGCAAGATTTTGATTCCACTCTTGCCTTTGTAAACCATGAAAGAAAACAAAGACACGAGGTACTTTTCTTACTGATGTTTCTCTCATCGATCACCGCCTTTTTTGTATTTAAAATTTAAACCGAAATAATTTGCTGTTTTGACCTGCAGGAGAATTTGGTGAGAGGGGAGTGGAGAAATAGTAATGGAGCAGGATCTTTTGGTATTGGCAGCAGCAGGCAACCATCTCGTAAGCATACACCAGAATCAACAAACACAATCGACTCTAAAATCAGTGAAGAGTCTGTGGACAAGTTCTCGTCCATAGATTCTCCATCTGTTCCGTCAACTTCAAGAACATCAGATGTAAGAAACATGAACCTTATCTGGATTAGTTACACAGAGTCCCGAGGAAACAACAAGCGCTGATAGAAATGACGGTTCTTTTTCTTTTCGCAGATAACAGAGTACCCGAGGGTTAATCATCCGTCAGCCGCTGCATCAGCAGCTCTGGTAGAGTTAACAACTCGTCTTGATTTCTTCAAGGAAAGACGTTTGCAGTTGATGGAGCAGCTCCATAACCTAGACCTTAACTACGGCTCGTCTTCTCAAGATTTCATACATCGGCCATCTTCTCCACCTTGGAACTAACAGTTTATGAGAACAAAGTAAAAAAAAAAACTCTGTTTGCTCTCTCTCTCTCTATCTTTCTTCTATTGTATATCCCTTTGGTGATTGATGTTAGTATTTGCTCTTAACTCATTTTCTCGAGAGAACTCATTCTTTTGGGTAACACTCTCGTGTGTGTGTATATATAGTTTTTTTGTTTGTATTTTGTAATAATTTCTTTTATGTGAGATTGGTTATCATTACAACAAGTGTTGAAGTACTGGC
This sequence comes from Anastatica hierochuntica, assembly GCA_900406275.1. Lineage (NCBI taxonomy): Eukaryota > Viridiplantae > Streptophyta > Magnoliopsida > Brassicales > Brassicaceae > Anastatica > Anastatica hierochuntica. The sequence goes on from OVAN01016411.1 coordinate 8,812, forward strand.
TAACTATTGTGTGATTATTTGGAGTATTAAATTGCCTTATTTCATTTACAAGAAGCTTTCTTAAACGATGCAATAGGATTAGAAGATATTATAGTTCTTCTATGACTCATTCTAGAATACTAGGTTTTTAATGCGTTATAAATTTTTAACAAATCATTTTATTTTATCGATAATATTAAAACAAATGTAATATTTTTTATGTTGATATATATACGCTAGCAAGTTCCATCGTTTGTATTAAACGTACCTAATTGAAAACGATGAAAAATGATGGTTGATTGGTGAAATACAATTTACGGTACGGAAACAGAAGATAGAGGAGCTTAAACTTCTGAAGCAAGTTGATGGAATGCAGTGTTGATCCGTAATAAAACATGAAGTTAATCTCCCTCATCAGCCTAGACTGAAAAGAAGAAAATATTAATATAAACAGAACATAAACAAACCGAGTTTAATAAATTATATTGTTTATTCATAAATTTTATGGAATTTATAACAAATTTGTATTTAGTATCTGAAATAATACCTTCGATTTCATTAAGAAACCACCTTATGTGAACCCTTTCTACTTTTTGTGTAGTCACAACTCAATAACAGATTTTTTTCTTGTGTATCCAACTTTACTTGTTGTCCTCCACAATAGGGCACGTTGTTACGCCTCTCAAATGGGTTGGTGAAGACCAGTTCTAGTACTTTCAGATTTAGATCAGTCCTCGTAATATGTGCTCCATCATCGAAGATCACTGAAATGCTTAATTCAGTTTTTGTCACTGACTTAGTCAAATTCCATGAATAACCATATCATCTTGAAAAAAACATCCTAAGTCGCTGTAGTTGCTCTATTCCAATGTTTACATTTCTTTCATACACACGATAGAAATTGTGGAGCGAAAAAATTACAATTTCAAGCATTATTAAATGATTTATATGATTAGTATAGTGATTGAAAATTTGTACATTTTAAGACAATTTTGACTGGTTGACGACAATGTTTATGGTAACAGTCTAAAATAATATTATCAAAATACATATAATATACTTTTATATAAAAAACAAAAGTTAAATCTAAGAATAATAACAACTTTAAAAATTACGTTGAAAATTGCATTGATTTTTTTGACATATTTTTGGTTATTTGTTTTCTTATAATGACTTAAGAGACATATAGACATATATCTAGGGGGCAAATTATAATATTGGATATATATTGAAAAGAATATATAGTAGACAATTGATAGTAGACAAATAGTTTAGGGTAAAACACCATCCTCACTGTTTTTAAAAATTGAGTTGTGACTTTATTGCCTAATGTATTTGGTTACTGAAGCTTACTTCTAAAAATTATATGCGATGTTAAGAAAGGCGGAGAGAGAGAATAGCATCTAGTATGTTACTTTGATCCCAATAGAGTTACATTGGGATGAAAAAAGTATTAAGTAGAAAAATTAGTTTTAGATGCATTAACATAATTTTTTTATGGAATGTTTGAACGAAAGAAAAAGAATCGTTACCAATGGTGTTTAGATAATATTATATGAATGTGCGAGCAACTAATTTGTATTGCCAAACAAACACATTACATTGTTTTTTAGATTTTAGGTTAGGAGTTTCATTACTATATATAGACTTCTCTTTTACTTATATAGATATTGAATGTTTTGCTTCTAGTAATATTTAATGTTGTGATTTGAAGATGACATGTATACTGCATTTAGGAATATGTGTATTTTGTTCTTATATATACTAGGACTATCTCCGCGTTACGCGCGGGTTTGTGTTTGCGATCTTCGTCTTATATTTTGTTATGTAATT
>OVAN01016412.1:274-10623 GCA_900406275.1 Anastatica hierochuntica
ATGATCACAGAGGTTTCGTATCATTCCGAAGTTTGTAATGCGAGGTCTTCCAAGAGTTTATTCGTAAATCGTGGATGCTAACTTTAGCATTCAGGCTCTTTAGTTGTTCGCGGACGGATAAACTTTGTTGAATGATAGTTAAGTCTAGACGATGACCAGTCGAGACAAAGGTAAGTCTAGAAGACGTTAAGTCTTGACGGCGGTGAGTCTAGCTGTTGGTCGTGTTTCCGAGTAAGTCCGATTAGCGATGCGATCTTGGACGTTGATTTCGAGATGACCATTTTTTACACCAACAATACCCTTTCCACTTTCGAGGTTCGGGGCACTATACTAATTAACAACCAAGGAACTCGACTTTCGCACGGTCCTTGTAGAAGACAAGTATGCATTACCTATGAGTGTTTGATTGATTTTTCACAATTCTATATCGATCCACTTTCGTTGCCTAAATAGAATTACTCACCAAATACTAGTTCCAGCGGTAAGTCAAGTTTTTGGAATGGATACCACTATAGATCTTCTCACCAACTGGCCTAGGAAGTGAGCTAGCATTGAATACGAGTAAAGGTGATAACGTTAATGATAAACCCTAATAGAATTGAATCCCTAAAAAACTAGATCATGAACTCGTGATAACCTACTGTCTAACTAGAAAACTACTCAATATTTAACATTTTAAACATGCAACAAACAAGAATAGAAAGCATTAGATCAATTAAAGACTAAAGAAGAACGAGAAAACCGATTTATTGATGAAACAATGAAGGAATATTGAATCCTTTGAGATGGGAAGGGCACGACCCCAAAGGGCTCGTATCTGCCTCCTTGAGACTCTAACTTAAACTAAAACAATGCAACTCTAGGAAATCTAAAGGTTAAAAACAAGTATAAATAGCCTTTGTCCAACTTTAGATCAATTATGTTAAAATCGAGCCTTTAGGAACTTTCAATTTGGGTTTCTTGTAGAAAGACTTGTAATTTTGGCCTTTCACTTGACTTCTTGGGCTTGAAAAGACTTTTAAGACATCCGCTTTGGCCATGTTAAATCTTTGATAGAAAAAAGTCCTGATCATTTAGTTCTATCCTTCCTACGCATCCTTCATTCGCGAGCCAGCAGAACCAGTCTTCAATATATGTAGAATAACTCTTGATCCCCTGCTCCAAATAATGTGAAACCACTTCCATATGAAAGCTAACTCAATTTTATAGCTCCTTTCCTAAGTTCATCAAAATCCAACGATGGAAAGATCTTCATCTTGGATGATCTTTCTAATTCTTGGAAACTGTCCAGAAACTAGCTTTTGCTCCAAATAGCTCCATATTTCTATGAAATGCATAGTTTGACCTGAAATGACTCAAAACATTACAAATATAGGAAAACTACCATTTCATTCATAAAGTTTCTTAAAAACATTAAGAAATTATATTAAAATCTATAGAAAAAGTGGTAAAATATTGATGTTATCAACTCCTCCGGACTTAACTTCTAGCTCATCCTCAAGTTAAAAAAACGAAGAATAGAGAAGATGTTTGAAAACATGGAAACTTACCAAAAATTATTGGCTAGTTAGACTGACGAAATCCACTATGTACTCGCGTTGACATTTAGGTAGAACCCAAATTTTCACCACAAACTTAACAACGTCCCCAATACATCCACAATCAACAAGAGTGATCCAAGTTTTCCATCACTACTCCCTAAACTAAAACGTGCAGTTTCTTCAAGGGAATATCGATCAAAGAACACATAGACTCAAACTCAATCAGAATTCTAAACAATTTCAGCCCACAATCGATTCCTTTCTTTTTCTTTATTCACTTTTAAATGCTTTTTAGAGGCTGATTTTCTAGGGTATCATTTTATTTTTTCTATTAGCCTCTGAAAATCGATTTCTCCCTACTTTTCTAGGGTATCATTTTATTTTTTCTATCGATCTCTTTATATATATTTTTTCTTTTAAGCATATTCAAATTTTATTGGTTTTAAAATTCACAATAAGCATAAGCATCTTTTTTTATGATTTTTATTAAAAAGGAAAGAAGGGAACCGTAGACTTAATTTTGCTAGGTCTGAAGAAGAATCTGATTCAATGTATACCAAACCCCAAGAAGAGAAAATTAAGTTCATTAAATGTTTGAGTAGCTAAGGATTACCCGAATATCAAGTGATATGGTGCCTCAGTTAGCTGATCCATTTGGGTTATCCCGATCGGAAAAAATGCAATCAAACACAGACACTAGGGATACTAGTCATTAGAAACGTATTTAGTTCATAGTCAAGCTTGTATCCGGAATGATTTTGACTCAATAAAACGTTTTTATCTTGAAAAGTTTTTAAAACGACGCAAAAACTACGAAAAAAGAATCAAAAACAAAGAAAAAGAAGCATTAGTAACAATAAGAATCCCCCCGGACTTAACTTACACGGTACTTAAAACTAATTTTAAAGATAAATAATATGAAACACTTAGCTACTTGTCTAAGTATTGGAGAATGGTACGACCGTATATGATGTGTCGGTAAACCGAAATTTTGCTCGTTTAGCCGTTTTGCAATTTGTGAAGAATGGTCCGACCAAAATGAATCTCCACTAAAAAATAGCATATTTATAAGTAAAAATTAAGTTTAAAAGGCTAAGGCTCGTACCTTATATGATTTGGCCGAGTTTGGTCTCCAGTAAGCTCGGTTTAGCTCGTTTGATGGAAAACGTGGCTGTTTTTGATTTGGGATCGTTCCAGGGTTGGATTTTCTTGAGCATGTCCTTCTACATATGCTATTTAATGGTGAATCTTTAATTTTACAGCTTGGTTTACTTGGCGAAGCTCAATTTTGCTTTGGCCAAGTTTTCTTCGGTTTCTGGTTCAATCGGGTTCTCCGAAATGAAATGTGAGCGCCTCCAAAAAAATTTTGGAAGTTCTTCAGATTTTTCTCACTTTATCTAGGCATTTTTAGCGGTAAGCTTGGTTCAACTCCTAAATAAGAGTTTTGAATAAACCGAATTCGTCGGTTTTGAGTCTCCGTTGAGCCAAAATCTTGTAATCATCTCTGCTAGCCAATAGCTCATATTTTTTTTGAGTGTATGAGTATGATTTGGCTTGAAAGTTGGTTTGGCTTAGAATGCTCTTGAGATACTCCGGTTGCATTCCTCGTCCATTCAATCACATTTTTGAGCCTTTGGATGTGCTTGAAGAGCAGCTCTGCCTTTATTGAATCCTTTGTAGCCTCAAAATAATTCTCATTCTGGTCACAATACAACTTGGCGTTGATCGAAACTGATAGTCCTTCTCAAAATTCCTTTGATGTCTAATTTCTTGCAACTTCGTCTCCACAACCATGCCTTTGATTTTTAAGGTCTTTAGAAGTGGATTGGCATCTCAAAATACTCCTTATGACCTGCATTAAGTACTGAAAATTTTTTGGTTAGTTCCTTACTTGGCGAGTATGCTTTGGCAGCTGGTGTGGAGATGCTCGTGGACTGGTGCTAGAGGTGGAAGAGGTGTGGGGCATGGAGTAAGTTGGCATCGGTTGGCGTGGACAGCATCACCTGTTTGTGCCACAGAGACGCACGCGATCGGTGTTGAGGTTTATGTGCCCCATCCGGTTGTGGCAGCTGATTTATGGCATCGGGTTGTGGCCTTTTTAGGTCCCTAGACTGGTGGGAAGCTTTATTGACCTGTGGGATGGTCTTCGTGGTCTGAATGTACCCGGACGTGTCCAGATTGCAATTTTCTCCAATTTCTTCGGCTCCGAAGTGATTTCATACGAAAAAAATGTAAAAAAATTAAAAACATTTTTAAAAATCAAATAACATACAATATAATACCAATTAATCCTAAGATGGAATCCTAAAAATCAAAAGAATGAAAGTAAAACCAAATGTTTAAAGAACATATTGGTTGCCTCCCATAAAGCGCTTGTTTAAGGTCTTTAGCTCGACGCCTGGGTTACTTATAAGGTTGACCGGATAAGGGTTTCGTCACATCCTTTAGTTGCAATCCCAATGATTCAACAAAGATCTCAAAGGGTTTCAGAGTTTTCCACTCTGGTTGATTCCATGGAATTGGTTTCGGACCCTGAAATCGTCTTGGATGGGATCGAGGAGGTGATGCATAGTAGAAAGACTCCTTGATGATATTTCTGAGCTTAATACTCCATTTAGACTCATACATAGCAGCTCATAATGTCTCCAAGACTCCACTTTCACTTCTGAAAATATCTTCTTGCTTATGAGCAAACCGAGTTTTTAATTTCGATTTTGTAACTTGGATCATCAGGATCATCATCCAAGGCACGAAATACACCAATGGTTGGGGAAAAACATGGCTGGCCAAACCTTGAATCATCATGGTTAGATGTTGACCTCGCTGGTCTTGAGGTGCATCTTCAAAACGTGTGAGATTTAGTATCTTCTCTACACATTTTCTTCGTAATCTTCAAGGAAAGTGTACAAACCATCAATCTTTGTTCCTAAAGCACGAAGCATATGAAAATCATAGTCCTTATTTTTCATCATCAGTTTGATGAAGTGCTTGATATCTCCATGTTGGGTGTTGATCTCATTGGGTTTTATGGCGAAATCGCCAATTTCATCGTCTAACTTCTTGTTCTTCATAAGAAGATCATTGTGGATCATATTTACTTCAAAATCATGCTTCACAATTTCATTAGCATCAGTAGACATAAGATTCTCCACATGCTCCTCTTGATGCAAGATCACTATTCTTTTCGATGCCATAATCCGATTTTCTTCGGTTTGTTCGGTTTCTTCAGTTTCTTCCATTTGAAGATCTTCCTCACAATTTGCTGAGGATCTTTTCTTGATGGACTCTTCCACTTTAGTTAGAGAGTCTTCAAGGGTCTGGAGTTTAGCTTTAAGGTCTCCAAACTTCTTACTTTGGTCGAAATGCATGCTATCGAGCTTTTTTTTGAACGTTTCATTCGCTTTTCTTTCATTTTTGATGAGTTGTGCCACCAAGTCTTCAATTTTACACTTAAGAGACTCCATTGGCTTGTTATTATGAGCTTGAGAAGGCTCTGGAAGTGGCTGGTAAGCGTGAGAATGAGGCTTTGACGATGAACCACATGTACTGAAAATCTCGGGAACTTATAAATATCGAAGTTCCTTCGATTCTCCTGAGATTTTGCCCATGCTTGGTGGTATGGATAATGATGATGATGATGATGATTTTCCAGTAGCAAAGGACTTGGAAAACACTCTCCAATTGTAGGTTTTCTACTGGATCCTAGCAATCGACCAGACTCTTGTTGAGTTTGACAGATATCTTCCTCCGAATGAAACCATGATCGATTTCTTGGAAAACACAGCTCTTCTTCTCTTTGATGTAGGTATTTTTGATGATCATGATGGCTTTAGCTTCAAGATTTCGTTGCCTTATTATGTAGGAAGTTTAGATTCCTCATTGTATTTCTTGAAAAAAAGAGGCACAAAAAGGAAAAGTGAATAGAAAAGAAAAAATCAGAAAAATGAAAATTCAGAAAAAAAAAGAAATCTTAAAACTAAAAATAAAAGCAAAGAAAAAATTGTTTGTAAAAATAAAAAAAATCTACGTGGACTTTTAAAAATTGGGGTTGAAACATTTGTTTCACTTGGATGCTGATGTGTGTCAAGTTTCACCTAAAACACAACACTACAGATGCAAGTGTACAACGTAGTTGTAGTACTTTAAGTATCGATCTCACAAGGACGAGTAGTGCACTAAGGATCTATGCAATTTCGAACTAGCTAGGAAAAAACAAAGATGGGTTGATTTTTGGTTTTAAACGAAATAAAGAAACTAAGTAGAATTTAAAAGCAAAGAAAAATCAATGAAAGATAAACGTTAGACAAATAGGAAATCGTAGAGAACGTAAATGAGCATGCAAGAGGTCTAATTTCGGGTACTGTTTAGCTTAGGTATATAACACAACTCAGAATTATACCTTCTCCACTTTCAAGGTTCGGGGCACTATACTAATTAACAACCAAGGGACTCGACTTTCGAACGGTCCTTATAGAAGAAAAGTATGCATTAACTATGTGTGTTTGATTGATTTTTCACAATTTTAGATCGATCCACTTTCGTTGCCTAAAAATTATTACTCACCAAATACTAGTTTCATCGGTAAGTCAAGCTTTTGGAATGGATACCACTATAGATCTACTCACCAACTGGCGTAGGAAGTGAGATAGCATTGAATACAAGCACATGTGATAACGTTAATGATAGACACTAATAGAATTGAATCCCAAAACAATCTAGATCATAAACTCGTGATAACCTACTGTCTAACTAGCGAAATACTCAATATTTAATATGTTAAACACGAAACAAACAAGAATAGAAAGCTGATGTGTTAGCATTTTAAAGTTTTTTATTACGGTTTTTAGTCGAGAAATATGGTTTTTAGTATGTATTTGGCTCTCTTTGGAGCGGATTAGTGTTCTTTAGAGTTTTTACATGTTTCGAGCTTTAATGTGCGGAAAGATCATATTTTGGACAAATTTCAAGCATCAAAAGAAGTGTTAATGAAGAGAAGAAATATCCTGACAGAAGGACAGGGATCGATCGATCCTTGTCAAGGATCTATCAATCCTTGTCCCGATTTTCGCAGACCAATTTTGAAGAACCAAACCGAACTTATCAAGAACCAGATTTCATAACAAAAACCTAGACTCGCGTTTTGAGTTTCATTATGCTGATTTTTTATTTTGAGAGCTAAGAGAGAGAATTGTAACCATTGGGAGAAGAATCATCTTTTGTACTTCGAATCTAAGAAGAATTATGAACCCTTACTCTTTATTTTTGATCAATACAATCATGTCTCTCTCTGATTTGATTTGTGTTTGTTCTTTGATCATGAGTGAGTAGTTCTTTTGTTAGATTTAGGGTTCTCACATAGGGATTGCATGAATTGTTGACATAGAATTGTATGATTAGGGAGTTAATCAACTGGATCTTCATCTAGGATTGTCTTAATGCTGAAATTAACTTGATCACTTAGTTTCTGATCTTTGGTTATTTAACGCCTGGAAAGTATTCGATTAAATGCCTGAATGAATCCTAAATGATCCATTTATCTTAAGCCAATGGAAGTTTATTTTTAAGTGAATTTTGAACCTATCAAACTTGTTTAGAATGCATGATTAGAATCCATGAGTCAACGAAAGTTAGTCTCAAGGTTTCTCATACATAGGGAATCGATACTACGAAAGTAGATCAATTCTATAATTGTCCTTGCCTCCTTAAGACTCTAACTTAACCTAAAACCATGCGAATCTATGAAATATAAAGGCTAAAAACAAGTATAAATAGCCTTTGTCAAACTCTAGGTCAATTATGTTAAAACCGAGCCTTTAGGACCTTTCAATTTGGGTGTCTTGTAGAAGGGTTTTCACTTGTCTTCTTAGGCTTGAAAAGACTTGTAAGACATCCACTTTGGTCGTGTTAAATCCTTGATAGAAATAAAAGTCGTGATCATTTACTTCTATCCTTCCTACGCATCCTTCATTCGCGAGCCAGCAGGATCAGTCTTCAGTATATTTAGAAATAACTCTTGATCCACTGCTACAAATAATGTGAAACAACTTCCATAGGAAATCTAACTCAATTATCTAGCTCCTGTCCAAAGTTTATCAAAATCCAACGATGGAAATACCTTCATCTCTGACGATCTTTCTGATGCTCGGAAACTTTCCAGAAACTAGCTTTTGCTCAAAATAGCTCCATATTGCTCCAAAATGCATAGTTTGACCTGAAATGACTCAAAACACTACAATTACTCGAAAAATACCTTTTCATTCTTAAAGTTTCTTAGAAACATTAAAAAAACATACTAAAATCTATAGGAAAAGTGGTAAAATACTGGTGTTATCAGATGCCACAAAACTGGTTTTGAATATAAAGAACTTATGATGGAAATCTGGAAAATGTCGATAACAAAACCCTGAGCCAAGAGGTATCTTTGAAACTTTTAATTTACTATATTTTTTATCAGTAAAACATGTACTAACACAACTTACTATGCACGTAAGTATGTTACGTGTTTTGATAGTGCAAAATATAACCATTTGAAGCATTTTGTTACTAACTCAGTTATAACTCATTTGCTTTCAACGGTTTTCCTTATTCGTGTCCCCTCTGGCTCCAAGCTCCTCTCCTCGCAGATCTAGATCTGTTGTGTACGAAGGTGTTGAGGTACACCACTGAGGTACACCACTGAGGGCCTCTCCTCTTTAGATCTCAACACAGCAAACCATGGGGATTTCCTCCAGTTCTAGGCTCAGTAATGTCCTTGCTCGTTTCAGAAGTATAACGAGATTTGAGAGTTTGCCTTTTCTCTCCATCATGACAATGAAAGCGTAACCAGTGCCTTGTCTTCGTCTAATCTGAGGAACATCACAGTTCCTCCTGTCTCTTCTAAACCTTTGATAGTAACCAAAGGTTGACTTGTTCTACCTCTCCACAGTGAACTAAACCAAAAATCTTTTTTGAGTGTCTCTCTGGCTTGGAGTGTCTGAATTCTCGTTATACCACCGCCCTCTCTTGCCGAGTATCACACTCGCGTACTCATTGCGTAGGGACGACGTACTTTGGTATGGACTCACATAACTCTTCACCATAGGTTTCAGATTTGGCTTAATTCGGTGAAAGCTGGTTTGGATAATAGTCGAGACCATATTTTCCACCTAACCTACAACTTCCGTCCAGTGATGGACCCATAATACTTTGTACCAAGTCAATAGACTAAATTTTTTTTAAAACATAATCATTAAATGGTTTTAAGGAGGGTTGAATTGTGGTTTAGGGGTGTCACAACTTATTAAGTAACCATTTTTTCTAGTAGGTATGAGCATTATTGGTCGGGTAACCTGACTTATACCCAATCCAAATTAGTGGATAAGGGTCACGCAAGGGAATTGGAATTATCCTTTTGTATCGCGAAATTTTGTTTAAACGGGTAAGGTTAATTATATGAGTATCATATTACCCGTTCGCATAGCTAAACTTTTAAAATTATTTATAATTTTAGTAATATTAATAATATTTCTTTTAGTTAAGTTAATATTTTCTTCACTACAAGAAAACCGTGTAAACTGTGACTATATTTTGCGACTGCGAAAATAGTCACAAAACATTGCAACTAGGTTGCGATTAATATGTGACAATTTACCGACTACGAAAAAATAGTTGCTCAATGGTCGCAAATATACGACAACGAAAAATAGTCGCAATTCAGTCGTAAAATAACGACTCTATAACGACTTTATAACGACGACACCATGTTAGTCGCAAGTTAGTTTTAAATGTAGGACTATTTTGTGACTACATAATGTAGTCGTAATTCAGTAGTAAAACAACGACTACTTAAAGACTTTTTAATGACAAAGATCTGTTAGTCGTAAACTAGTCATAAGTGTACGACTATTTAGTGACTACTTTTTTAATGGTAAAATAGTTGCAAAATAGTCTTAGAAAACAATTATAAACATGGAAAACATCGCATTAATGGTGGTGTAAAGTTGGTGAACCAACTATTGCGATGTTAAATATTAGTCACAAATTAGTCATAAATAAGTCTTCAAATTGTCGCAAATTAGCGACTGTATCTGTTAGTCACAAATTAGTGGTAAAAATTTTGCCTATAAAACAAACGCTCGCCTCCACACCATTTGCCACACAAATCATCCATTCTCCACATCTAAATCTTTTAATTCCTCTTCTAAAAATTCGTTTTTAGAAGAAAAAAAATGTGGAATTCTAGAGCGTGGATGTATAATAGGATTGACCCGTACACCAACAATATCTAGAACGACTTCATGGCAGGTGTGGAGCAGTTCATGAATTTCGCAAACAGTCAGNACAAATTAGTGGTAAAAATTTTGCCTATAAAACAAACGCTCGCCTCCACACCATTTGCCACACAAATCATCCATTCTCCACATCTAAATCTTTTAATTCCTCTTCTAAAAATTCGTTTTTAGAAGAAAAAAAATGTGGAATTCTAGAGCGTGGATGTATAATAGGATTGACCCGTACACCAACAATATCTAGAACGACTTCATGGCAGGTGTGGAGCAGTTCATGAATTTCGCAAACAGTCAGTCAATCGCCCAAAACAGTGGAGGTAGATTCTATTGCCCTTGTTTAAAATGTCAAATTTCTAAACTGATGTCGGGAAATATTATTATGAGGCATTTGTATAGTAGAGGTTTTATGCCAGACTATTATATTTGGTATGAGCATGGAGAAAATTATAATNATTTGGTATGAGCATGGAGAAAATTATAATGTGGTCGAGGGTACTAGTTATAGTAATGTAGACTATACTAGTGAGAATCCACCAATAGA
>OVAN01016413.1:0-10623 GCA_900406275.1 Anastatica hierochuntica
TCCAGGCTATGGCATCCGTTCCTGCATTTCGAAGAATCCCATCCACATCCATTTGTACCCCTTCGAAAGTTTTTTTATTTCTTGCTTTCCATATTAGCCACAAAATCCATGGAAATAATGCATAGCGGTCCCTATCAGAGTTTCTCAGCGGGATCCGCCAAAAAAGATAGTCCAAATTTGAATAAATAGAATATGATGGGAAGGCCTGCATCCGATCCTGATCCTTAAAAGAATCCCAAACTTTCAGAATCGAGGTACACTCAAAGAAAACATGATTGAGTGTTTCCTCTGCAGAGCCGCAGTGTTTACAAAGGGTATCACAATGTATACCTCTGTGAACTAATTCTGTAGTCACCGCTATACTCCCTGTGATAAGTTGCCACAGAAAATGTTGTATCTTCAAAGGACATCTTATCCGCCATGTATACGCTTTTAAAGCTTCCAGACCAGGCCCCCAACCATTATTGTTAACTCGTGTCACCTCGGAAGCATTCAGAAGCTTATAGCCTGACTTGACCGTATATTTTCCGGTTTTTGTGTAGTGGTAAACTAAGTCACCATAAGAAATTGTGCGGCTTAGATGGATCCCACGAATTAAATCAATATCCTCGAGGGGGGGGGGAATCCTCTAATAAAGGCAGATATCAATCCCTCGTTGTTGGATTTCTCTTGTTTTGGTTTTTCTCTGAACAATTGTAATTACTATCAAATCTAATATTTTTTTTATTCTATCACCCTAAACAAACACATTTGGTTAATTATTTAAAGTGCTTTGACTTATCTTAATTTCCATATTGATTTACCATGTAGTAAAATTACTTTATCACATAAATATTGAAATCTTAGATACAGAAATCTTTCCAAATCTTTAAAAATAGTCTCAAATCATCCAAGATAAAAACAAATTTGTTGTACTAGCCCTCTTTCATTCAATTAAAATTTTGAATAACATTTTTGTTGGACATTTGAATATTTACTCCATTCTATACATATTATCTTACAAAAATGTAAAGTTAAATGGTGGGATAAAAATCAAAACTTCTCCAACTAATTTGATCTCTCTATTATATTAAAGTGGATAAAAAAAAAATTCCGTAACAAAAATATCTACCAAAAAAATCAAGCACCATAAATAACCTACTTATTAGCACAGAAAATACAAAAGAGTAATATTTTAACATAGGACAACAAGCGAAAAACCGAGAAATAATAAAGTAACAATAGTTTGACAAAAATAAAATAAAAATAAAATAAAGCAACAATAATAATTGAGGAAGATATGAAAACAAACAGTAATGGTCGAAAAGATGAAGGGGGTGATTGGGGTTTTCACTGTTAAAACAGTGAAGGTTGCTAATGCATTTAACAGTGTTAACAGTTATTTTTTTTTCCAATCATGTTGTATACTATAATTTTATTTTAAAAGTTTCTACAGTCATGCTTTAAAGTTATGAATCAATTCTTTGTTTTTTTTAAAAGCCACAAAATCCCGACTATGAACAAAAAAAAAACAAAATCTTTATATATATTTTTTCTTACGTCCTAAAATTTTTCTTTTTCATAAACTACAAAAGATATATTGCATAAAAATAGGACGAATAAAAAAAATACAATTAAAATATCAACTAAATAGAATCTTCATATGTTTTCGTGAAAAAATTATCTTAAAAAATATTAAGTAAATCATATTTATACAAATATCTACCCAAAACTAACAAACAAATATCCACCAAAATCAAAGTTAAGAAGTAATTTCAATAAAAAAAATGTCAATTAATATATGCTTATTTCTTTAATATTGACATATCTATCTTATTAAAAGGGAAGACATAGACTTTTTCATGTGTTATTTTTTAAAGCGAACATATTTTAGAAATTTTATTATATATATCTAATAAATTAAAATAACTCTAATTACTCATTTACATATTTCAATAAACATATTAGAATATTCTAATATTTTTTTCACTTAATCACTATCAAAATTGTAAATCAAAACAATTTAAAATCATCAAATTTCAGCAAATTTAAATATTATTTGTTTTCAGATTTAAAATAAATCCATAACTTTTAAAATAAATATATTACAATATTACTATTTTCTAAATAAATTTTGTTACAAAAATTCAAAAAAAGACATAAAGTGATAAAATTTAGAAAAATCTATAGAAATTTATAAGTAATTTATATAAACTATACAAATTTAAGTTTAGTCATCTAATAATTTTTTAAATACTCTAACGGGTTTTGTTTCACGATATTTCGGGTATTGAATATTTTCCGAACTGAACCCATACGAGTATCCGAGGAAATCTGAAAGTTCGAAAATCTCAAATCTAAATCGAACCCAAAATTCGATATAACTGAAAATTCTAAAAATTTTGAATTTGAACCCGAATCCGAAATTCGAAATAACCGAAAATTATAAACCTGATACTCGAAAAATCTAAACATGATTAATAATATATAAAATTATTAAAAACTCTAGTNAACATAATTAATAATTTATAGCTCAAGAGGATGTGAGCTAATTCGGGATATCCAACCAAGTCGGACGATTTCTTATGACGGTCTGATATGACATTACACAAAATCGGGTCAGTATACGGTTAGATCGGGGTATAAATTACTTAATTCAGTGGAAATAACTCGGATTAATAATGATGGTTGGGGCCCAAGCTTGGAGGCCCTGAAAGCATTTACTTTGAAAATAAAATGCCCACTCAAAATACAACATCTTCTCTGGCAAATCATTACAGGGAGTCTTGCGGTGGCAAGGAATTTAAATGATAGAGGGGTGCAATATGACTTAACTTGCAAACGTTGTGGCAAAGCTGAGGAATCAATCAACCATGTTTTCTTTCAGTGTGACTCGGTTAGGCAGATTTGGAATTCCTTTAGAAACCCGACGAAGCTGGATGATTTTCCTTCAGCTTCATTGTATACTAATATGGGTTATCTGTTCTGGCGGAACCCTATGAGAAACCAAGATCAAGAGTATGATTTGTTCCCTTGGATATTATGGTTAACTTGGAAAGCAAGAAACCAAATGGTGTTTCAGGGTGTTCAACTTGGAGTCATGGATATTCAACGGAATGCAGAGACTAACTTGGCAGCTTGGGAAGAGGCACAAGTACCATCATCCCCGGCTGATGATCAGGTCGATAATGATGATATAAGACATGGTGGGTTAACATGTCGAATGGATGGATCTTGGAAACAATCAGACTCCACTTCCGGTCTTGGTGGGTTTGCAATGATAGGAATAACTCGATTGTATTAGTTGGAGCGAAATGTTGTCGTCGAAGCCTCGCGTCCTTGCATTCAGAGATGGAAGCTCTGCTATGGGCAATGGAGGAGCTCTATAACCGAAGAATAGATTGTCAAGCCTTTGAGACATATTGTTTAGAGCTTTTTAACATTTTGCAGCACCCGATTGATTGGCCGGCTTTTTTCAACTCCATCACTGAATTTCAGAGACTCACTGGACATTATCCTGACTTCTCACTCTCTACCATCCCGTGAACGGTGAATACACAAGCAGATTGTCTTGCTCGAGGATCCCGTGTTATTTCCTCTGATTATATTTTTGTAGATTCTCATCCTCCGATTTGGGCAGCCAATGTCGGAGGGACTTTCTGATTAATGTATGGTTGAAAAAAAAATCTAAAATTATTAAAAAAAAACTCACACAGTTGCACGGGTCAAAACTCTAGTTTTATGTTTGAATTATTTGCTAGATTTTTTTCACCACTTTTTTTTATCATCTCTCCGACTTGTATTTAAATTCCGTGTAAATTATATTTTCTATAAAAGATGTTAATATTTACAATAATTTGTAATACATGAAATAATTTGTTCGTATAATATTAGCATAAATATTTATTCTATGTTTTAAATTTAATATTAATAAAAAATGTAAGTTAAATTATAATTTATATTTTAAAATAAGTATATTCAAAATAAAAGTCACAACTACTACAATTTTTTTTTGTAACAATCATATTTCAATAATTTTAAAAGTAATCGTCAGATCCTCTACAACCAAAAGTCTTTAAAGTCAAAAGTCTTTAAAATCTACAGCCACAGCCTACAGTCACAGTCACTACCAATCAAATCCGAAATATAAGCAAATGTTTAGGGTTAAAGATGATAAATAACAACACATTTACAATTATGGATAACGGCAACAACATTAACTAAATCGCATAGCTACAAAAAAAAAAGAAGCAACTGACTTAGATTTTCACATGTTCAGATGTCCATTTGGTTTGAATTTTTCTGGGCTTCGAGTTTTTTGGATGAGTGATCAAAACCTCATTCAAAGGTTGGATTCGGTTCAAATTCTCCCAGGTTTGGATGAGCTTGGATTTAGATATTAGGGTTCGGGATTTTTTGGAATCTTTCGAATACTTCGGATTTCTTTTGTGTTTTTCCGATCGTTTTGGGTTTTTTTACCTAAAATAATCATTAAATACCACATATAAAAGTAAACAATTTAAGAACAAATACAAGAATAAAGATGAAACTTACTATTTTATTTATTTGTATATATTTTAAATATTTATTTCGGGTATTCGTTGGTATGTTTATGTATCTTTAAATGCCTAATTATATTTCGTGTTTTGGTTCAAATTTTTTCGAGGCATTTAGATTCTTGGATTTTTTGGTTGTCATTCGAATTTAGATCATTTTCAAGTATTTATAATACAATATACATGAAGATCCATTCGAATACTATGTCAGGTTCGATTTGGATTTGGTACCGTTTTTTCGGATGAATTCGGTTCAAGTTTTCGTGTCTGTTTTTCCTCCACCCTAATACAACAGCATGTCACTTTGCTTTTTATATTATACGTATAAATTCTTTCTTTAAATACCTCTCTTCTTCCTCCTCTCCTCTCTCCATCTTCTAGCAAAGACTTCATTTATCAGAATTTGTTCAGGTCAGCTCCTCTCTCTCCTCTTTACTTAGAGTTAAATATAACAATACCATTGGGTTACTTCATGAATCTTCTTTACACTCGTGTTAAGTTTCTAGTTTGTCTGACTCTGATCCAGATCTAGTTTATCCTCAGTTAGCTTATCAATGTTTCCTTCTACACCCTATGTCTTGGGCTGCGTGAACTTTAGCATCTGCTGTCTTTTATGTTTGTTGGTGTGTCGGTTTGTTTTTTAATTTTATTTGTTTTTTGTTCCATCTTTGAGTAATAATGCCGGAAGAATTAAGTTCAAGATCTGCTTCGAAAGATCGTTTGTGCTTGAAAACAGATCCGGATCTGGGGTTTTGTTCAATCACTTGCTGGATTTCGATCTTTGTTATAATGTTCTACTCAAATCTCGATTTGCTTTTTTGAAACACAGTGACAATAAAGATTTAAGAAGCGATGGCAAAGATGCAAGTGTCAGTCGTTATCGCCGTCGCTTTTCTCGTCTGCTCTGCATCAACAAACGCAAAAACCGCAAGCCCACCAGCTCCAATGCTGCCACCGACACCAGCTCCGGCACCCGCACCAGACAATGTGAATCTCACGAAGCTTCTAAGCGTAGCCGGTCCATTCCACACATTCCTTGACTACCTTCTCTCAACTGGAGTAATCGATACCTTTCAAAACCAAGCTAACAACACCGAGGAAGGTGTCACAATCTTTGTGCCAAAGGACGATGCTTTTAAGGCTCAGAAGAATCCTCCCTTGTCAAATCTCACAAAGGATCAACTCAAGCAGCTTCTTCTTTTCCATGCTCTTCCTCATTACTACTCTCTTTCCGAATTCAAGAACCTGAGCCAGTCTGGTCCAGTGAGCACCTTTGCTGGTGGTCAATACTCCTTGAAATTCACGGACGTTTCAGGCACGGTTCGAATTGATTCTTTGTGGACTAGGACTAAAGTTAGCAGCAGTGTTTTCTCCACTGACCCTGTGGCTGTATACCAAGTGAACCGCGTGCTTCTACCTGAAGCAATCTTTGGTACTGATGTCCCTCCAATGCCGGCTCCATCTCCTGCTCCTGTGGTTAGCTCCCCTTCTGATTCGCCTTTGGCTGATTCTGATGGAGCCAATGCGTCTTCACCAAAGTCCTCGCACAAGAGCTCTGCCCAGAAAATGGCCTTGGCTCCAATTGCCATGGTTGTTTCCTGTTTTGTGGCATTGTTCTTGTGAGAGGAGTGTTCAAATATTTTTTGGCAGGTTGAGTCTTTACTAAGTCACAGTGTGAAAGATTTGTAATACATCACTCCCATTTGATTTTTAAACCCCATTTTTCATTATACATTTTTCTCGTTGTTATTTTTATTATGGTTTGTCATTATCAATGTTGTGAATCGAGTTTGTTCCTCCATTTTGCTTCTTCTTTACTTAAACCTGCTTCATTTGGAAGCTAAGAAGATACCATTTTATAAGCAATTATGAAAAAGCGTTGGATGTTAAGCAAGTGGTCCTAATGCCTATATATAGCTGTAGAAGACTACATCATTATAATAGTAATAGTAAATAGCATGATTTACTGATATCTCAAATTTTAATCCGATAAATTAACCTCAATTGCTTAGTGCACAGTAGTATATTCGATATCAAATCTGATATCCACAACAATTAATGAATCACACAAAGAGAATATAAGATTTAGCTTTTTTTTTTTAACACTTGGAACTACTTTTATAAATAATAAAAGAAGGATATAGATAGGCTATTATTCAAACAAATAGCGCCCACAAAAGATCCTAAACAGAGCAAAGCTAATCAACAGAAAGCCATAAAAGAGATGAAATTAGGCTTTATAGCTGAGGCGACACAAATCAACGTAAGGGCTGGGGAGCTTCAGCTAATAACAGATTGTTAAGCCAACCAGGACCATAAACGGCAACATAAGAATGGTATCGTGCACCAGAAGTAACACTAACCGCAATGGCCTCAGCCACTCTGTTTTTTACCAGAGGAACCGGTTCAATCTTCCATGTTTCCAAGCTCGAGAGGAGGTTAATGATGTTCATTAGAACTTGTCTATGTAAAGGAAATTCAGAAGGATGATGAACTGCCTGGATAATTTGAGCGCATGAACTCTCAAAAACAATGTTATTGTACCTTAAGAACACCATATTTTCCACTGCCCATAGTAGACTTAGTAGATGGGCTTCAAACCAAGATGAGACTGAGGAGAATGAGCGGCGGCTATGCTGCTGAGTCTCGCCCTTCAAATTCCCTAAGATCCAGGAGGCACCCGAGTTCAAGCTAACATTCAACCAAGAGGAAGCAAAATTGCATTTCAGAGAGGTACAGCTTGGCGGCTCCCACAGCGTAAGATTCTGAGATGGGATGGGGTTAAAAGTATCTTCCACTGCCAGAGAGCGACGTGATTGGGACCAGTCTGTGTATCCTGCAATGGCCTTCTCGTAAATGGTCTCTGCAATGGTGCTTTTCTTCTCAAATATGTTAAGGTTGCGGGCCTTCCATATATACCACAGGAAAAGCCGCTCTGTGATCATTCAATGGGTTTGGTTTCTTGTTGACCTGTAACAGGTAGTGAACATTGAGAAGCATCGAGGTAGATGAGTAGCCCCGTTCTAGAGGAGGGATCGGGGAGAGTTCCCATACCCTCTTGGCCGTCGGGCAGTCAAAGAGTACGTGACAAATACTTTCAGTCGCTGCCGAGCACAATTTACAACCCTGGTCAATCACAATGTTCCTTGCTCGAAGAGTCTGCGCAACCGCTAAAGCTCCAGACATGGCCCGCCAAATAAAGTGTTGTATCTTCGGTGCGGTTTTAATCTTCCAAATACGCGACGACACACTCTTCTCAACCGGGGATAGGCACGGACCGGGGGGAGCTTGGGTCTCAAGCCAATGAACGAGAAATTTGTAGCCACTCTGAACCGTGTATAAACCCGAATTGGAATGGCTCCATGCAAAGGAATCAAATAGTTGGCGAGAGACTTTCGTTTGTAATACAAGTGGGAGGTCCTGATCAATAATGACATTATGAAGCAGATTAACGCTCCAGAGATTGGAGTTTGGTAGCAGCAAGTCTGAAACTGTCACAACCACCTCACTAGCTCCCTGTTTTTGTATCGGAGGTCTCGGGACGGAGGCAGGGAGCCAATTGTCAATCCAGACTTGAGTGTTGTTCCCATCCCCAATTGATCTAATTAAGCCTCGATTAAGAAGCTCCCGGCCATGGATAATGCTTCGCCAAGCATATGATGGGCGTTTACCAATGGCACAATCTAAGAATGATTTGGTGGGGAAATATCTTCCTCGTAGAGTTCTTGATACGAGAGAATCTGGTTGGCTCAATATTTTCCATGCTTGTTTCCCTAAGAGCGCTTGGTTGAAGTTAGCTATGTCGTGGAAGCCGAGACCTCCATTCTCTTTCTTCATACATAACTTGCGCCAAGCCACCCATGGAATTTTCTTTCTGTTATCACCACTACTCCACCAAAACTCGGTCATTGCACTTGTGAGTCGTTTACAAAGATCTTGGGATAACTTGAAACAGGACATAACGTATATGGGAAGAGCAAGATCCACAGATTTGATAAGGATTTCTTTGCCTCCTTGAGAAAGTGTTTTTGCATACCATCCTTGAAGTCTCGATTGGAGTTTGTCCTGGATGAAGCTAAGAAGCTTGCGCTTAGAGCCACTAAAACACTCCGATAAGCCCAAATAAGAGGCTTCTCCTCCTTCTTTCTCAATTCCCAAAATTGTTTTAAGTTCAGATTTACGCTCCTCGCTTACTCTAGCACCGAAAATAATGGAAGATTTAAGCTTGTTCACCATCTGTTCCGAAGCCGCTTCGTATTGTCCAAGACAACTCATAATCGCATGACCATCCTCCGGGTTCGCTTTACATAATAGTAAGCTATCGTCCGCAAATAGAAGGTGATGTACACTCGGACAAGTTGGTGCTATGCGTATACCATTTAGTAGTCCATTTCTTTCGGCATTATTGAGAGAATGCACTAGAGCCTCGGCGATAAGGATGAAAAGAAATGGTGACAATGGATCCCCTTGACGGATCCCTCTTTCCGGTTTGAAGAATCCGTGTGTTCTACCATTCATCAGGACTGTGTATAAGATCGAGGAGATGCAGGTCATGATCCAAGTGATCCAGAGATGATCAAAACCCAACTTTTCAAGGAGAGTTTTCACAAAGTTCCATTCAACCCTATCATAGGCCTTGAACATATCAATTTTAATGGCCATACATTCATTCGAGACTTTATCGTTTGTCCTCAACGCGTGAACCAACTCATGGGAAATCAAGATGTTGTCGGAGATGAGGCGACCCGACACAAAAGCACCTTGTGTATCTGACACGATACTTGGAAGAAAAGGTTTTAGCCTAGCGCAAAGAATTTTGAAGATGATCTTGTATTGGACTGTACACAAGCTAATCGGGCGCATCTCACTCATTTTTGTAGCATTTGACACCTTGGGAATGAGACAAAGTTGCGTGTGGTTCCATTCAACCGGGAGCCTCGCCGAACTAAAGAAAGCTTGTATTTCCTTAACAATGCTCGGCCCAACTATTGGCCAAAACCGTTTGTAGAAAGCTCCGGACAGACCATCTTCTCCCGGGGTACTAGAAATCTTAATCGCAAAGACTGCTAGCTTAATCTCCTCCGCCGTAATCGGTTTGATGAGTGACACATTCATCTCTAATAGTTGCTTCTTTGTGATCCTAAAAGGATTTCAGTCTTTCCTGATCCAAAGATATCTTCTATCCACCGAAATCATCCACCAAAAATCGCCCATATCACCCGTTCCATCTCTTTTAAAGCAGACATCAAAGAAAACAAAGAAAAATCCATTGATCTCTGATTTCCAGCAACAATAAGGGACTAAAAACCTCCCAGATCTAAGCAAAAATGCATCAAGTGGTATCAGAGTCACTGGAACAGAGATCAGATCGAAACAAACAACCAAAAATCGGGTGATATCTCTCAATTTTCTGTCCGATTTTTTTACCCTGGGGAAACACTTTCTTCTCTCTCTTTTCTACGAGTTGCAAGGGTTATTAAGATACAAATACTCACAAAAAATCTGAAAAAAACCTGAAGAGAAATCCAGATTCTTGTGGTAAAGGGATTGCAGCTGCAATTACCGCCACAAGTTTCAGCCTTTGCAGCACCAACTCTTAATTCTTTCTATCTCTTGGGGTAGGGAATTCAATTCTGTGGTTGGTTTGATCTTTGCTGAACTTAGGTGATCTTCACAATTTTTCAGACACAAAACACTCAAAAAAATCGTGAGAGAGAGAGATAAACACTGTTTCGGCTTCATTTTCTCTAACTCTAATTCGTTTGAATTAGCTTTATTGTTTCCTTTGCAGGTTTTGCGCAGGAAAACCGCAGAAAGTTGCTGGACTTTCTCGACAAAATNCAATCTGAAATTTTCGGCAACCACAACTCTTACGTGCTGGAAATTTTTCTAACACTAATCTCTTGTCGTTTTTGGAAATTTTTTTTTGCAGATCCTCTGCTGGAAATTTTCTGACACATTGAAGAAAACTTTGCTGGAAGTTTTCGTGATCTCTATTGGAGATTTAACTGATTTTTCCTGCAGGAACATTTGCTGTAAATTGAGTCTAAAATTGCAGAAAAATTGCAGAATTTGATTCTGAAATTTT
>OVAN01016414.1:0-10623 GCA_900406275.1 Anastatica hierochuntica
CGTGACGATTATGGGCCACAAAGAATACTGCCTACCTGAGATACCAAATGGCTTAAATCCATCTGTACATAAATCAAGGTAGACATTAACTTTTTGTCTAGCAAATTCGGAGTGTACATAGTTAAAATGTCTCTACGCTTTTGCTTCTGATGGGTGGGTAACCTCTCCATCTAACTGTGTATGTTCTGTATGCCGCCTCATTAATGTTGTTGTCCTTTCTGATTGATACATCCTCTGGTATGGTATCCTCTTCCGCCCAACTCCTTGTGGCCTAACTCTTGGCTTTTTACAAAAATGACATTCTTCGAGCAACTTATCATCATCTTTCCAAAAAATCATACAATTATCCACGCAAACATCAATAGACTCAAATGGCAGACCCAAACTAATAACCAACTTTTGTATCTCATAATAAGTTTCAGCAACCAAATTATCAGAAGGTGGATACTCTTTAAACAAATCAGTCCAATCATCCATGCATACTTCAGGTAAGTTATGATCTGTTTTTATAGTCATCATCCTAGCAGCTAATGACAATTTAGAGTGTACTTCTCTACATCCAGCATATAATGGTTGCTTTGCATCATTTAACATGTCATAGAATCTTTTATAATCTAAATTTGGTTCTTCAATGATGTTATCATCATATGCGAATGCAGCAGTAATTGCTCAATGAGGAAATGCATCTGTGATCATGTCATTAATCATATCGTGTTGATTATCGTCATTATGATGGTGATAATTACCAAACTCATATTGATGATCATGCCTATCAGCAGGTTCAGCATTTTCTATGGATTGATGATGATAATTACTACTACTGCTACTACCAACATTACCCCAATGTTCTTCCCCATGTTGGTGTAAATCCTCTATTTAACAAATGCTTCCAAAAATTTTCAACAAGAATGAACCGTGTATTCTTGCATATTCTACATGGACAGAACATCTTACCACTTTCGACAGTGATCGTTAGATTTGTGGCTTGACGCATGAAAATTTCAAGTCCTCCGAGGAACTCTTGAGTCACCGATCCCTCCCCATCTCTATGCATGTACATCCACCGTCGAATTTTGTATAGATCGCCATACATTTTTTTTATTTTCCTTTCGTGTTTGATGAGAGAAAGAATGTATGAGGTGTGATTTGTGGTGAAAGTGAAAGAGGTATTTATAGAAATTTCATAAATTTTACCATTGAATTTACTTTAGATTTTAACAACGAATTAACAACGCTTTTTTTTGCTACCAATAAACAACAATTTAACTTTCAATTAACGACTATATTTTTTGTTGTTAATTATTAGGTATACCTATAATACACGTTTTAAACATATAAAAATTTTAGTCTCTAATTCGTTGTAAATTACTTGTTAAACATGTCGTTGTTAAATCGTTGTTATTTAACGGGTTTTTAACGACGATTTTTAAAAAAGTGTAAATTTGTCGTATAATCTTCGTAAATTAACCACATTGTAACGAGGACTTAAATTGTAGTTAATTTACGACGATTTTACGACGAAAATAATTTACGTTGTACATTCGTCGTGAATTTGTTGTTAAGTAACGACGATTTTTACGTCACAAAAAAATCGTTGTTAATTGACTGTTTTCTTGTAGTGATAGCTAGATGTAAATATAAATACCAAACTTGTTAATGAAAAAAAAATATGAAAGTCGAGTTGCTAAGTAAATATGCTCATTTTAATATATTAAATATAAAAATTATATGTTTGATTTTGTAAAAAATGAATTATATTTTTTTAATTTAGAATAAGTAAATATTGACAATTAAAAAATAGTAAATGTTGTCATTTTCACTTGACTTAGTGCATAAAAAGCTTGAAACAGAGAGGAGCAAGTAGACTAGTGGTTGCATCACCTCTGCTGTCATTTCACGAAATCAGAGTTCGACCTCTAGTGAGAGAAACTATTTGTCAGTAGACTACAGACGACAAAATAATGCTTGAAACAACGGTATGGAAAGAAGATAAAAGTATACTATTTTTGGTTATGAAAGAATACTTTTTTAGAGTTTTCACATATAATTGTTAAACTGGTATAAAATAGGCGTATAAGTATGAAAAATATTTCGTGGCTATAAGCCAAAAATCGTGGCTATATGAAATTTTTGTCACGAAAAGTCACGAACAAATATGAATACACGATCGTGAAAATTTTGGTTTGTCAGTAATCGTAACTACTTAACCACGATTTTGTCACTAAATTAGCCACGTTTATCAACGAAATATTCGTGGCTAGTAGTCACAAAATAGACACGTTTATTTAGTGGCCAAGTTAACCAAGTTAACATGGCTAATAGTCACAAAATAGACGTGTTTATTTAGTGGCCAAGTTAGCCACGTTTTGCTACATAATTTTTGTGACTAACAACCACGAATTAGACACGTATATTTCTTGGCTAGTTTTATCATGAATTGTCACGTATAAATTGTGACTACTTAGCCACGATTATTTGTGGATAGATGTTACTTATAGTGACGATATTGACGTAACTTTTCGTGACTATTTATGGAAAATATTAAAAAAACTAAAAATTATAATCCGAGAATAATACATATAATGGTTTTTCTTGTTTATTAAATTAACAATATTTTGAAAATTTAGAAATATAGTATTGTTACAACATACACATGCCATACTACTACAAAGTTCTGCATTAGACATTCAGATTGGTTCAAACTACTGACAACCTGAAACAAAAAACCAAAATATTTTACAGTTCAATCCTTAAAACCTGAAATCTTTAAGTACCTAGTTCTTCAGCACACCACCTATCCAAATCTGATTGTTATTCCTTGGTGAGCCTGGTACACTTGTGAGGTTGAGCTGTTGAGACTTGTTGAGGTTACTGTTGTTGTTGTTGTTAAGATGGTGAGACTTGTCGAGGTTCAGATAGTTGAGAATGAACTTAAACAGAAGGTTGTGATGATTGATGTGAGGCGGTAGAAACTGAAGCTTGAGGCTGAAGACCATGAGGCTGGAGCGCATGAGGCTGGAGAGCTTGCAAAATCTATTTGAGAGATTCTCTTGTTGCAGTCATCTCTTGTTTGAAGTCAGACTTCAAAGCAGTGAGATCTGTCGTGATTGCATCAGCATGTGTCTCCAAGTCGGAGATGCACATCTGCAGGTCCAGAGTTCTCTTCAGTGAGACACGGACAAATTCACTAATGTTGGACTCCTTGAATTGAGCACAACCAAGTTCATATATTGTCCCCTTCTTTGTCTGGCCATGCTGAAAATTGAAGAAAACCAAACAATTAAACAGAACATTCAAAAGAATTTAGAACTTAAGTCATTAAACAGAACAACAGTATTTGTTAGTCATTAAACAGAAGATTCAAACAAGTTCAGAAAATGTGTCAACTAAACACATCATGTTGCAAACAGGCAAATCAAATAATTTCATAAAATGTGTCAACTAAACACATCATGTTGCAAACATGCACGTTAAGATTTAAATTTAAGAAATGGCCAGATACTAAACACATCATGTTGCAAACTGGGAAGTTAAGATTTAAACTAAAATAAAGTAAGAACCAGAATTTGATTGTTATTAAGAGTTACCTTTATGTATTTGTGGTTGAGGAGAAGGCGCCTGGAACTTGATGTAGTCACTGTGGAGGCAGTTTTGCTGTTGGCAACTGGAGATCCTTCCCCAATTGTTTGCTCGTCAATAGCTTCCTCAACCTCCAACACCAGGTCTTTTGCGCAGTCATCTATGTCCCATCTTTACGCATGTGTGTCTTCTTCACCAGGTCTTTATAGGCGGATAGCCCATCCAAACCCTCTGCAACCATCTAAAAGAACGCCAAAAAAAAGTGTTAGAATTTAAAATTTTAACAGATAATGAAAGATAGTAAAAAGTCTTACCATATCATACTCATGCTTGACAAACGGCACTGGACCAACACTGTGATTGTGCATAGTCTTCCCTTCTGGAGTAGAAATACGGGAACTAGCAGCTGATTGGCTCATGTTGATTGCTTCTTTAGTCTTCCAATTGTCCAGAAGTTGTGCCTAGTCTGCATCATTGATATACTTAGGCTTCTTCCCTTGTCTCTTCTTCTGGCTTATTATGGTGCAAATAGTCACTTGAGTCTGCACCTTCCACTTGGCGTATATTTCGTCATGGAACTCATCTTCCCAATAGTAGTTTTGCTACAAAGAATAAACACATATTAGAAGGTAATTGAAGTTAGATATAAACAGGATAAGGAGGAGATAAAATTGAGAAACATGACCTACAATAAATGCCTGCCACCACTTATCCTTCCTCTCTTGTGGAACATGTTTTCAGCTGGATCAAGGACACCAGAAGTAGCCCTGTCATGTAGCCCACATAAAAGCGTGGACCTCTAAATCGATACCGGACCTCCCAATGAGAAAAATATATCATATTAGAATCAGAAGATGTTGATCATTCAAGCATGAGTAAAATATAGAAAATACTCTTATCACAATGCCCATTGAGCTTCCTAGGATGAAGGTGTGGCTGGTTCAGTCTTGCTGGAGAATGAAGCAAGTGTCTTGTGGGCATAGGTAAGAATGGCAAAAGCTTCTGTGGGAGGATTAATAGCTCCACAAGGTAGTGAATGAAAGGAAGTAGATCCAATTGCAGGTGATGTTCCCCCTTAAACAATTGAAAGAGAAAGTTAATAAATGAATATCAAATTAATCAAGAAGAATATAACTATATATTATTACAACACAATACATTACACAAAGTTTAATATATTATTCCTAAAGAACAAAGTAAACAGAAAATAAATTTTGTTACTAAACAGAACCTTAAAATCATTTCTAATTAGGAACTAAAACCTAAACATAAACAGACACTAAACATGAACTAAATAGAATCTTAAAACCATTTCTAGTTAGGAACTAAAACCTAAACATAAACTAAAACCTAAAGAGACAATAAACATGAACTAAACAAAACCTTAAAACCATTTCTAGTTAGGAACTAAAACCTGAACATAAACTAAAACCTAAACAGACACTAAACATGAACTAAACAGAACCTTAAAACCATTTCTAATTAGGACCAAAAAACTGAACATAAACTAAAACCTAGGCAGAAACTAAACATGAACTAAACAGAACCTTAAAATCATTTCTAATTAGAAACTAAAACATGAACATATACTAAAACCTAAACAGATACTAAACATGAACTATACAAAAACCTTAAGCTAAACCTTAACAGGGAGTTTCTTTATGTTCATCTCAGACAAATGACGAAAATACAAAATTATATCAAACAACAATACACAATCTAAAACGAAACAGAATGCATATCCCAAACATATTTCATATCTCAAAATCGTTAGCAAAACCCTAAACTCGAATGGATCTCTAACCTTAGTCACTAATATGAAGCCCCAATTAGAACATGCAAACCTAAGACCCAACCGATTTCTAACCCTAATTTGAAACCCGAAGACATGAAATCCTAGTCCCCAATCGATTTCTATCCCTAATCAGTAAAGAATCCCTAATCTGAAATCCTAATAACAACAGAAACCCTAAGAACAGTCAAAACACTAAGAAACCCTAACCTTACCTTCAAGATTCATTTGGGACAAGCGGTTGCGAGAGGTTGAAGGAGCCATGGAGATATTTTTTGTTACAGTGAGAAGGCTTAGTAGAAGAAGATTAGATCTAGGCGAGCTAGAGAAAATGTGAGACGGTGAGACAGAGAGATGGTGAGACAGCGAGACAGAGAGATGGTGAGACGGCGATGGTGAATCAGAGACAAACAGTGAAGAAGGTGAAGAGAATCACAGAGGAAGGGTGAAGAGAGAAACGACAAAGGGTTTAGATCTGGGATCTTGTTTCAAAGAGAGAGAGAGAGAAGAGGGAGACAGCGTTTGCACATTAAGGGTTTCAAGACTTTGTAAAAATTGTGAGGTCAAAAATAAGTTTAGACACCTCTTTCTTCTCCGTCGGCTCTACAATCTTCACCGACTTAGCCTTCTTCCCCTTCTTCTCCTCTTCTTTCGTCGGTTTCGTCTTCCTCTTTCCGACTTCCTTCTTCACGATGACCTTCTCAATACCTTCCTTCTCCTTCTTCGAAGCCTTCCTTGTTTCCACCATTTTTATTTCCGGATTTGATAAGCTTTCTCGAGAAATCGAGGAGATTCTTTTTTAGCTTCCCTTAGTTTCACGAAAAACATAAATCGCCTCTGAGAGAATGCTATAGTTTTGAATTCAAATCAAATTTAGGGATTTATACGATGTGAATTTCCATTCAGAGTTCGGATTAGATCCGATAATTTGGATCGGGAGAATAAAACCCTGATATAAATCGTAATTTCCACAACTTGACAGGGTTATACATACTTTTCTGCTTTTCCGAGTTAAAAATAAATATTTATAAATCTATCTTATTAAAATGGAAGACATAGACCTTTTCATGTGTGATTTTTCAAAATAAACATATTTTAAAAATTTTATTTAATGTATCTAATCAATTAAAATAACTCTAATTACACATTTACATATTCCAACAAACATATTAGAATTTTCTAATATTCTTTTCAAACTATCAAAATTGTAAACCAGCACAATTTAAAATAGGGAGACTTACAAAAATACACCTTTGTATTGTCTGGTTTTCAAAAATACCCCTGCTTGAAAAAATTTTATTTTTACACCTACCTTTTTAATGAAAAAGACAATTATATCCCTAGACTAAAAGAAACTCTAAACGTTAAACCCTAAACCCTAAACCATAATTCCTAAACTTTAAACCCTAATAGCTAGACCCTAAACCCTAATCACTAAACCTTAAACCCTAAACCCTAAACCCTAATATTTGAGGTGTATATTTGAGAACCATTAAAAGACAGGTGTAAATGTAAAATTTCTTTTCCTTTTAAGTGTATTTCTGTAAATTAATCTTTAAAATATCAATTTTCAACAAATTTAAATATAGTTTTTTAAATTTAAAATAAATCCATAACTTTTAAAATAATTATATTACAATATTATTATTTTCTAAATAAAATTTGTTACAAAAATTCAAAAAACTTATAAAGTGATAAAATTTAGAAAAATATATAAAAGTTTATAAATAATTTATATAAACTATAAAAATTTAAGTTTAGTCATCTGATGTTTTTTTAAATACTCTAACGGGTTTTGTTTCACGGAATTTCAGAAATTGAATATCCGAACTGAACCCATACGAGTATCCGAGAAAATATAAAAGTTCGAAAATCTCAAATCTAAATTGAACCCAGAATTTGATATGACTGAAAATTCTAAAAGTTTCGAACCTAAACTCAAATCCAGAATTCGAAATAACACTAGTAAAAAAACTGCTATAGTCACGACAAATTTCGTGACTAAATCGTGACTATAGGATCGTGACTTTTTTTTTCGTTGCTAATCGTGGCTATATGAATGATTTTGCCACGAGTTTAGCCACGAAAAAAAAGTAACGATCATATAGCCACGTTTTTTTCGTGACAAAAACGTGGCTATACCACTTATTTCTGCTAGTGTAACCGAAAATTATAAACTTGATACTCGAAAAATCTAAACATAATTAATAATATATAAAACTATTAAAAAAACCGACGCGATTTTGCGGATCAAAACTCTAGTTATGTTTTATTTTTTATGGTTAGTGAACTACATGTAAAAGCATTGAAGACGTTTTCACTAAACAAAACACTCAAGAACGGAAAAAATGTACATTATTATGTATTACATGGATTTTTGGATTCACATGATCCAAAAAGAAATAGAGAAGCACTGCTCAGACATTGGAAGTAGGAAAAAGATGTAACTTTTTGGTTGATGCAAGTGACGAAAACCTTTTGTATTCAACATAATAAAAATGGCAAAAAAAATTCTACATAATAAAACTAAAAAGAAAAATCAATAAATTCCTATTTTAAAATTATAATGAACAGAAAAATAATAACTATTATTAAAATTATTTTCATTTCTTTTTCTGGCATGAGGTTATGATGACAGGATGTGGGTTTCTTTTCCCCTTTAAAGCCTTTCATTAATCTATGACGAAAAATATTAATTTAGTAAAGTTATTGTAATTTACAATTAACACCAACAAAACTATGAACTTTTGAGTGATAGCTAATCACTTTGATGCTCTCCTTATTCATTTAAATTCGAATTTTGGACTTGAAATTCGAATTTCTGATTACACTTTCTGTATTTTAAAAGAGTAATTTTAAAAAATTCAAACACGTAAAAAAAATAACATTTATTTTCTAATTTCTTTTATAATAATAATAATATTTTCTAGAGAAATTAACTAATATATATATATAGATATAATAGTTTTTTCTCTGATAATAGTCTAAATTAATCGAACCAACTTTAGTTTAAAATATTGTATTGGATAGTACAAACAACGACAAAAGTTAATACAACATCCTATGGAATGAAAAGGGAAAGAGTATAATCTATCTTATTAAAAGAGAAATATAATTTTGAAAATAATTTTTATGTCATGTGTTACTTATATTTTATATCATTCGAAATTAAGATTTCTTTATATATAAAAATGTCAACTCAATTCTAATTAGCTAACTAAAATTAACAAATCAATTCTAGTTAGCTAATTTTCTATCAAATTAGAGATTTCATTTACAATGCTTCGAACATTAAACTAATGTTACGTGTCATATGGATGATATTTAGGGCTGGACACGGGGCAAATACTTGCTAATTTTTAAGTACTTGTTACCCGGCTTGACCCTTTTAAGTAATTTAGTTTGTGGCCTGGTACTTGATCCACTCAAAACAAGTACTTGTTATATCAAGTACCCGCCAAAAAATCAAATACTTGCAAGTTACTTGACCCGCCTCGTTACTTGCCTTTTTCGGTTACTTGAACTTGATACTTATACTTGAACCTGATACTTGTTACTTAAAACTTAAAATACTTTTTTTTATATAAAAATTAAAATACTTGAAAATTTGGAATGAAAAAATACAAGTAACGGGTTAAGTAGCTAGTATTTAAACAAAGAAGTAACAAGTATTTCAATGGGTAGCAAGTAATTATTGGAAAGGGTAACAAGTACCAAGTAACGGGTCAAATAGCAGAAAAAAAATGATGCTTGATGCTTGATTCTTGATCCGTACTTGCAAGTAATAAAATTTAAAGACTTGTTACCCGGCTTGACAACGACAAGTACTTGATTTTTCAAGCCAGATACGGGGCAAGTAATGGATACAAACCGGATAACGAGTAATTATGTCCAGCCCTAATGATATGGGTGGTATATTATTATGTGAAATTTTATAATGAAGATGATATGTAATATAGATTATTAAAAATATTTACGTCAATACTATATTGACTTTCTAACGCAAATTAAACTTCTTTTTTAGCACTAGTTAGATCGATAAGATCATATCTATACAGCTAAATAATCTTACTATGTGTGGCACCTAAATATATCAACTTATTTTGTTTGAATAAAAAATATGAATCAGATTATTTATTTTTGTTGATATATTTTTCAAAAGAACAAAAACATGCTGCATAAATTTACATTTTAATCGGAACTCAACTAGTCAACTACATACTCATAATCTATACGAAGAAACTGAATATATTTAATAAAAGAAAGTAGATCCAAAATGATAACTACAAAATTATAATACTTCAGTTACTTCCAGTGGTGCATGTAAGAGGATTAACCTTTATTTGATCCATATCACGTTCATTAAGAAAAATTCTATAATATAGCAACCTACCGTATTATTTTTATATAAATTGGTAATCGTTAATTTTGTAGTTGGTGAGTTGTTCAAAGAGTCTTTCGCCTTTCTTAGCTCTCACTTTCTCTTTTGTTACTTTTGGCCCATTTATATACAAAATAAAATCGATTGACTTGTGATTTTCTTTTTCTCATTTCACTTTCTCTTTCATTTTTTTTTGTCAATGAGAAAATATAAATAAAAATATACTTTATACGATATAGATACTTCTGTCTACTTGGGCCATCTATATGCTATCATTGCCTTCAATATACTCACGCATCAATCAAATTGTACTCCCATAAGATATTTTCCCGTGCAAATACTGAAATGTTTGCTTCTAATTTTACGGATACGAGACTCTCTTTTTTGGTAATCGAATTTTCAGGTTGATATTTAAATTTTTCCAGTCAAACATTTACAATATGGAAGTAAATAGATCATGAACTTATTTCATATATGTGTTATTGTACACTTCAAAAGTTTGTTGTAGGTGCGTTTTAATAAATGCAAATCAATACTATAAAAGTGCTAAGACTCTCCAAAGTGTTGACACATCATCATTTTAGTATCATGAAAAAGTGACACATCATTAAAAATTTTAATATGAAAAACCAATCAAAATATTTTATTTTTACACATAAGTATTTTAGTATTAAACATCAACTTTAATTTAATTTCATGTTTTTCTTCACCTACATTAGCACTTTAACATATTGGAAACATGCAAAATAAAAAATATAAATTAAAAGATATTAATAATCTTCTTAATGATATTGGTCTATCGAATAAAATTATCCAAAATCAAAGATTTTTTATATGCTATTAGATTTTTATTTTGATATGTATATAATAG
>OVAN01016416.1:0-10622 GCA_900406275.1 Anastatica hierochuntica
TAAGCTAAAACACACTAAAATATGCATGAAATTGTATGTACATCAATAAGCTACTCCCACTTATGAGATAACCTTCCAAAATAGTCTTAAACACTTGAAACATCATGTTGACAAGTTGCTACCTCTGATTTAACCTGATGGATGTGCACAAAATTACCAAGAAAAAAAAAACTTTTGCAGATTAGATCACATCTTGTAAGCGTTTGGTCTAAACAGTCTGCTGACCGGATCGCATGTGAGATTGACTAATCCAACCCACGATCATTGAATTTATGATCCTCCACACCTCTACCTCCATCGGGTTGACTTTTTCATCAGGTTCTGGTAAGCTTCCATTGATGATCCTCGTTTCCCAGTTAGCAAGAAGGCTTTCTCCAACTACATCGCCCACTCAGCTTTATTTTCTCCCGCTAGTGAAACAGGGAAAATCAATGATCCATATTTTTTGACGATGACAAGTAATACGGAGATGCTACCATATTCTCGCTACTACCTGAACTCTCTGATTAGACTTGTGCTGTAACATCACCCATCTTGACACGTCTATTCTCTTTTCCTTCGTTTACCAAACAATCGAACACAAAGCAGAGTTTTGTTTTGAATCTTTACCCAATCTCTTATACCATGTAAACTTTGAGAAGTGTGGCAAAAGGTTAATTCTGATTGCTGAAGTACAACTCATATATACACAAAGACGTTGGATAACGATGACGAGATAACTATTATGCCAACTTAAACCATATCGTTATACAACTCATATTTATCTCTAAATATAACACAACATAATGAAATATACATTCGTATGGTTCTAGAACTATCTAAAACTTTCTCTAACACTTCACAAACTCAATTTTCTTGATTCCGCTAATTCCCATTATGCCATTTCCCTTTCTACGAAACTGATTGGTTTGGAGAAAATGTTTTCTGTTTGTTGTTGTATATGTTTTCTGTTCATGCACATTGCAAAACAAGACGCTCCACAAAAAAGTAGCAACAACAAGACGCTCCACTTCATCTGTACCATTGCAAAACAATTCCCAACAAAAAAGATACTTCTTCGTTGTTGAATTTCACTTTCCTACCTTCACAATCATTTACCCACCGAAACCTCTTCCCTCTGCCTGGTCCTCCTTTTTTGGGGTATTTTTAACACCAAAATGTCTTCAAGCAATCATAAAGAGTAAACTCACGGAAGGATAATATTTCTGAAGACAAAAGAGGAGAGATCATATTAGAACCTTATCAATGCATACAAGACACTAGCTCCTTTAGAAACTATTCTCAAAACATGCGATCCTCATCAAGGGGAAATAAAGACTAACATGCAAGAGAAAAGATACCACAACCAATAATCTTCCTCATCATACATATGAATAGAAAATAAAGCCTTACAAATCATACACTTCTCGTGGAAGGTGGGAGATATTTCACTCGTCAAATTTGAGAAGATCCTATAGTGGAGTGGACGATATATCTCTCTGACTTCTGAAAAGCACCAATCAAAACAAACTAACCCTAAGCGGAAACTGGAATACATGCAATAAAAAAAACTAACTCTTAAACAACTAAAGTTTAATCTGGAATCAATTCTTGGACATAAGGAAATCGGTAATATATTAAACAATAGACTATTGCATAGAAGCATATATTTTAGACTTTATTTACACTGGAGTATATCCTTCGCACTAGGTGCACTTTGGTCAAATTTTCCCTCTGTAGTTGACATCAATAGCTGCCCGTTTGTTATTCTATTTACAAAATAAGTGCACAAAAAATAAAGTAGCAAAACCAAGTTAGATTTAATGAAGCAAGTTTATATCGAAATCTATGAAAATGGAGGGAAAATGTGTGGTTGCAGCTGATTTGTTATTCAAAACATTTCATCTGTTCATTCTCTTTTAGAGCATAAGTAGTTGATGGATCATATCAAAAGCTAATATAATAGTTTGCACTTCTTGTTTAGGTTGAAGAAGAGAGATTAAAATAAGAAATATTTTCAAATTTCTAAATATAGCAAAGAATGAGAATAAAGAATCTGTAGATGAGAAAAATATGCAAATCTCGAAGGTGAGTACATTAAAAAGTGTACTAAATGGCAACCAATACGAGTGTAAGCATAATTTTTGTTATATAATTAACTGAATTAGCTTGTTACTTCAATTTTTACAATCCACGTAACATTTAATTCACCCGATGACTATCCATCGTCACGTGTCCATCATGGAACGATGGATTAATTTAATGATTTGTCTACTCGGATTTCTGTCCACAGAAACATGTACATTATTTTAGTGTAAATAAGATTTAGTCATTATAATGGTAGCCAAAGAAAAGTTTTCTATATTTAGTATGAATATAGTTAAATTAAGATTGGATTGTTGCATGTGCTACTATGTCTGTTTCTTTTTTTGTTTATACTATAGTATTTGTGAATGTTAGATAACTTTATGTTGTAATATAGTTTGAGAAACACAACGACAAAGGTAACCGCTATGCAATATATGAACGAGAACCAATATAAATGTACACATAATTTTTGGCCGGAAAAAGTAAAATTAATTGATTCTATGTATGATTTGCAATCCGCACGATCAGGGCCGATCCGAAGTATTGAAACTATGGCCTATATATTATCACGTGAAGTTGTGAACAAAAAAAAATCAAAAGCGATTTTATATTTTCATATACTATATTTTGAAGGAAAGCAAGACTAAATTCATCCCAAGTTAACAACTCTATATCAAAACTTCAGCTTTCTGCTTCTAAAAGAAAACTTTGTGGTGATGACGTACTTGTCTATAACTGGAAAACTAAATAGTCTCCTAATTAGTTGAGAAAGAGATGCTAGAAAGAAACTAAAACGAATATAAAATATTTAGGATTCTAAGTGATCGTAGTAAATATCAACTTATCGTCATGATAAATTTACAATAAACAAAATTTTGAAATCCCTATTTCTGAAGACAAATATAATAATATAAGAAAAATAAAAAATTGAAAAATATTCACATTTTGAACACCCAAATGATCTCAATTGGATGTTGTTGTGGCTTTTATTGGTCAAGCAAGAGCTTTTTCTCATTATAGATTCCTAATTTATAATAAAGAGCCATTGGGCCTCTCTAACAATAATATTGGAACTTGCTTTTAAAAGAAAAAACAACAAAAATTCAAACCAGGGAAACCTAGACATATAGTGATTGAACTTAACCATCATACCCACCAACGTTCTTTTGGAAAACGACCTAAATTACTTATTTATATTGTGTGGCCTAACACATATGCTTCATTGGCCTTAATACATTATCAACCCTGCACGTGATGCTATCCACCCAATACTACCCATGTGCTGTATATATTTTCATTAAGAGATGATTTTATGATGTTTTTCCCAATATGGGGTTATAGGTACATATGAGAGATTCATTGTGCTTGTGGACTGTGTAGGATGAAGACATCAATAGCGAGAATAAGCGTCTTATAAAAACATGAAAACAAATAGGCTGAAAAATAATCTTTAACTAGAGAATCAAATTGTGTAGCAGAAGGTAATGGATCGACTACGTGTGGATGAGATGATTGTGGACTGTTTTCCACAGATCCCGAGATATTATAAACAAGTGTTTTGAGTAGTGGTTTTTGGCCTTAATCTTGTGGATTAGTTAATGCCTTAACTCGTAATTTATCTAAACATCCTACGCAGGATCTTTGATAAACCAAAGTTAAAACTTAAATGATGACCTGTAAATTTTGAGGCAAATTTACACGTCTTCTAATCTTACATTTTTAAAAAGCTAGAAAACATTTTGGATTTCCGAATTTCATTTGTGCTTTTAAAATACCTTCAGTTGTTCAAAACTATCTAGTTATCCACATTAGTTAAACTAGTTAGTTGATCTGCGTTATATGCGGGCATTATATTTTGTAAATATTTTTGGATATGGTAATTTGCCATTTTATTATATTTAAATATTTATATAATATCTTAAATTTTTTAATTTTAGTCGAAACATTTTATTATATGAATTTTACAGTACGTTAGTGTACGCTCTATTGGACATGTGTAACATTAATTTTATATTTGACAAAGCTATAAATATAATTTTAATTACTAAATTACTTCGTTTGATATATTTGACATAATTTAAAATATTTTAAAGATCTTTGACATTCGACCCGTTAAAACCATAACACTAAATTATAAATTACTTTACTTTTGACTCCAAATGTTGATCCATAGTTTATTAAATTTATTGTATATATAGTTATTGAAAGTTAGAAGATATGAAACTTTAATAATTCATATGATTTTTTGAGTTAATCAAAATCAACAATATTTTAAGATTAATTTTAATATAAATAGATTTTATAAAACGCTTGATTGGTTTAATTGTGTAAATTAATTTTATATTTTAATTTATTTTATTTCAAGATGAATTTATCTTATATCATATTCAACACCAATAACTCATATATAATATATATAATAATTTAGTAAGGATAACCTTGGGTTTTAAATAAATTAATTTATTAAGAAAACATTAATTTCTATTTTGTTTGTAAGGTATTTTTTTCATTTTTTAATTATATTTTTGTTTTTAAATTATTTAGTTTTTTAAAATCTGTTTTTACCTTTATTTTTAAAATTAATTATGCTATAGTAATAATTTCTTTTTGTTTTTGAAATAAATTCATCAAGGCTAAATATGCCATTAATCAAGTCTATCATTAAGGATACGCTTTTCATCAACCGCCCTAACTTTTAATCTGGTGAAAATTCACTTTGCACATAATATATAAAATTAGTTAGACGATATGATATTTTTTGCGTACCACGAGAGCGAACCTAATGCACAAAGTGAACTTATGTAATTATCACCAAAGTGTACACTCGGGTGTCATTATTTCTTAAAAAGAAACCTTCCTCTTTTTCCTATACGAGATATGTAACTCTTGTAAGTTGTAAACCACCAAAATGCAAATTAATACTCGACGTCATTAAATTATTATTATTTTTTATTTTTAATATCTAAAATGACCCTATGCCGGAGATAGAGATGATATTTGAGTAAGCAGACTGAATGGATTAGGGTTCAAGAGTCCCCAACAGACCGTAAAAATTAGAGATTAATGAGATGAGAATAAGAGATTGTAATAAGAGAAACAAATTTGTGTGTATAAAAGGATTAAGATTTTGATATAAAAAAATAAAAAGAATGAGATAATTGTATTGATTCAAGGAAGAATATCTTCCAAGATTATAGAAATGATACAAGTTATTGTTCTTAAATAGAGAACAAGTAGCAATAAACAAAGCAATATAGTACAAGTTATTAATGTGTGTACGAAGGAGTCTCCAACGGTCAAGGAGGAAAGGGACATATCCTTGTACTTTTGCTAAGTTAAAAC
This sequence comes from Anastatica hierochuntica, assembly GCA_900406275.1. Taxonomy (NCBI): domain Eukaryota; kingdom Viridiplantae; phylum Streptophyta; class Magnoliopsida; order Brassicales; family Brassicaceae; genus Anastatica; species Anastatica hierochuntica. The sequence goes on from OVAN01016416.1 coordinate 5,410, forward strand.
ATGTGATCCTCTCTTGTCCTCACCTTCATTCCTAACGGCCACCACGTGCTTCTTTGAATTAATTATTAGAGTTCTAATTATTAATACTTTCCCATGTGTGATTATTAATGGTTAATCACATATAAGTAGAATAAATTTTTAATACTTCGTGCTTCATAGAATTAATCCTAACCTTGTATGATAATTGTGGATTAATTCATACAAGTAGAATAAATTTTCAACACTTCCCTTCAAATTTAACTATAGGGACTTTACTAAAGTTGGGTTTGGAAGCTTGAATTCTTGTCTCATTAAACCCTAAGTGAAAAAATTCTTTGGGACAAAACCACACTTAGGAAAAAGACTACAAGTCTTCAAGGCTAGAGGATACTCATGTTTGAATGGTTGTGAGCCAAGTCTCGGATATATGGACTCACAAGTCTTCTTACTTCTTGCCTTGGAGAATATGTCAACCAATTGATTTTCACTCCTTGTGTAGCAGGGTAAGATCACTCCTTGTGTAGCATGGTAAGATCACTCCTTGCTCCACCATATGCTTCACTTTGTGACAATCAACGTCTATGTGTTTTGTCCTCTCATAAAACACCGAGTTTGAAGCTATGTGGATAGTAGCTTGATTATCAAAATGCATTGTGATTGGAGATGATGACTTAATTCCTAAATTCTTGAGAAGATTCTTGATCCATTCAAGCTCATTAGTGAGCTTCCTCATCGCCCTATACTCGGCCTTGACACTAGAACATGAAACCAACTTTTGCTTCTTACTCTTCCAAGTAACTAGATTTCCTCCAATGAATGTGCAATAGCCATTGGTAGACCTATTATCAACTCTATCTCCGGCCTTATCTGTATCACAATAGCCAACGACCTTGGTATTCTTGTTGCACCCCATCCATATACCTTGCTCGGATGTCTCACTCAAGTAGCTAAGGATCCTTTCCACCATGTTCCAGTGATGTATCGTTGGAGCTTGCATATGTTGACTCACTTGGTTCATGGCAAAACAAATTTCTAGTCTTGTAATGGTGAGATAGATGAGTTTCTCAACTATTCTCCTATATAGTTTTGCATCTTCAAACGATTTATCTTCATACTCCCACTTACACAAAGCTTTGTACCCATCTTCAAAAAGTGTCTTGGCTATTCTTCTTCCAAGGTTACCTATCTCATTTAACAAATTAAGTGTGTACTTCCTTTTGAGATATAAAGAGCCCCTCTTTAGATCGACATTTTTCTATCCCTAGGAATTACTTTAGCTCACCTTAATCTTTAATATCAAATACGGATTTGAGATATACCTTGGTATCGTGTACTCCTTCTTTGTCACTTCCCATGATGATGATATCATCAACATAAACAAGAACAACCACAATTCCTCTTGAAGTTGGTAGCGTGAATAGGGTACGATCGGCCTCAAACTTCTTAAATCCTCTTCCATTTATAGTGATGCTTAGCTTTTGGTACCATGCTCTTGGAGATTGCTTGTGTCCATGAATCCCCTTCTTTAACCTTAGCACATTTCCGGGCTTGAAAATGTTCTCTAAACCCAGAGGAGGATGCATATACACTTCATCTTCCAATTCTCCTTGAAAAAAGTTTTCTTGACATCCATTTTCCAAAAGTCCCATTCTAAGTTTGTGGCGAGAGAGAACACAATCCGAATTGTTTGAAGCTTAGCCACGGGCGCAAATGTATCTATGTAGTCTTCTCCATAAACTTGTGTGAACCATCTTGCAACTAATCTTGCCTTGTGCCTTTCAATGGTTCCATCACTCTTTTACTTGATTTTGAAGACCCATTTGCTTGAAACGACTTTCTTTCCCTTCGTTAGCTCAGATTCAAACTATGTCCCATTCGCATCCATAGCCTTATGCTCATTCCCAACCGCATCTCTCCAAAGCTTATGCTCCTTGGCTTCTTCAAAGGTTCTTGGTATGTATGCTTCATCCAAGTTAGCCATGAAGACTTGATGTTCCTGAGGAAACATGGATAGAGAGCATGTAACTTGAATATGATGTGTTACGACTTCATTATTGTAGTAAACATTGTGTTCTTCCAATTGGATGGAGGATATCTTATCCTTGTGCTCCTCCTTAGTGGTTGAATAGCTTCAAATTCCTCTTCACGAACTCCATTTTGATCATGACATGATGAACCTTCTTCTTTATCCTCTTGAATAGCTTTGGTTTAATCCTCCTTTTGATGAGTAGCTTCAGTTTCTTCTTGTGTTGGAGGAGTACCTTCGATTTCATTCTCATTTCGCCCTTCATGATCAAGATGGTGTTCTTGTTCATCACGTTGAGGAGCTAAAGGAACCATAGTATCCTCCTTTTCCTTGGTTTGGCCAATCCCAAGACTCTCTATTAGGATTCTAAGGTTAGTAGCATGACTTGAAGCTTAAGATAGATCCTTAAGTTTTTCCCAATTCTTCTTGTCAGAGTACCCTTGACTTTCTAGAAACTTGACATCTCTTGAGACCATAACTCTTCTTATCTTGGGATTATAGTATTTGTATCCCTTTTGTGTCGTGGAATATCCAATGGACATGCAATTTTCACTCTTTTCATCCAAATTATTCATTTGTTCCCAGGCACTAATACAAAACAAAAACAAAAAAACACACTTAAGTGATAAAGAGAGAGTTTTGTTTTGTTTAGTACCTCAAATGGGGATATGTCCTTAAGGACTTTGATAGGAATACAGTTGATTAGATAATATGATGTGACCATGACATCACTCTAAAACCTCTTTGGTACATTGGCGTCGAACATTATAGATCTTGCAACCTCCATGAGATGTCTATTCTTTCTCTCGGCGACTCCATTTTGTTGAGATGTATAACGACAACTTATTTTGTGCACAATTCCATTCTTTGCTAAGTGATTCTTGAATGCATGACTTGTATATTCACCACCATTTTCCAAACTTGGCACCTTCACATTAGCATTGAATTGCTTAGTTACATAGGATTGGAAGTTTTTGAATGCTTCTAACACTCTATCTTTTGATGGCAACAATGTAATCCATGTATACTTTGATTATTCATCTATAAAATTAACAAAGTATTTATGATAATCCCTAGATACACATGGAGAGGTCCAAACATCAGAATGTATCAAGTCAAAACATTTCTTATAAATAGTTTCTGATTTTCGAAAAACTGATTTGCAATGCTTTCCTTAGATGCATGTTTCACAATTCAAATGATCAAAAGATATGTTAGACATCATAACTTCCAAAGCACGAGAGTATGGATGACCTAGTCTAGCATGCCAAGTAGAATTTTCGTTTAAAATAGATGTGCTGGTCATGCATAAAGGAGTAGAAATAGAGGGATTAGAAAGCTTAGTCTTTTGAAGTTGATAAAGTCCATCTCGGCTATGCTCTTCTTCAATGATTTTTCCTGTTTTAAGATCTTGAAATTTAACATCATTAGGCCTAAAATTCACTTGACAATCCAAATCAACCATTGCTTTCTTTACGGAAAGTAAATTGGATGTAAACCAAGACAAATAAAGGGCGGTGGATTCCTTATCAAATAACTTAAGATTTCCGTATTCCTCTATCTTAATCACATCTCCACTAGCTACCACTACATCTCCAAAAGCTGTTCTAACATCACTAATCAATTCTTTATCACAAATCATATGGTGACTAGCTCTGGAATCAACTAGGATGGGTATAGAGTTAAGAGATTTTGTACCGCACTTCTTGGAGGAGATAAAGGCTTTGGCGGCTATGATAAAGGATACTAAGTCTCCTTTGCTTATAGGACCATCATTAAGTCTACTAGTCCATGCTTCCCTCTCATTCGAATCACTTATAAAGGCTAAATACATTGATGCCCCCTTTAATCGTAGGATGTTAAAGTTTTTTGAAAATACTTTGAGATGACTTGTTATTTACCATCTGTAGCTTTTTACACTTCTTTTTCCTCCTTTTGATAGTCTTATTTCGTGTAGATAACCCAACTTTCTTGCATTTCTTGCCGTGAGTAGTTTTTATCAAGGAAATCAGCTTCTCTTCTCTTGTAAAGATGACATGGTTCGCTTGCTCCTTTTGGACAAGTGCACAAACCTCCTCAAGACCAAGAAGCTTCTCATCTCTATGAATATGCTTAATGAGCTGGTAGTAGGATGGATTTAAGGCCATGAGCAACCTAAAGACTTTGTCTTGCTTATTCCTTTCCTTTATAACCTTTAGATCAATAGAGCTTGGTCTAAGCATATTCATTTCGTACCATGATAGCCCAGGTTTTCGCCTGAGAAAACTCTGCAAGCATATAGATATGTACATTGTAGTGATTCAGGATCGAATCCACAGAGATCAAAGGTTGAATGAAAAATTTTCAGATTAAACGCAGGCTAAAGCAAAAAAGAAGAGCTGAATGATTATATTAAAAATTCGAAAGGAATAGAGAAAGCAATGAATAACACAAGTGTAAATCAATAAGAGAAAAACGTTGGGCATTAGGTGTTTTCAGGGAAATCATTTCATCAAAATTGTAGGTTTGTTATCAGAGAAACTTTTACGAGCCATCTTGAACTTAATTTACAAAATTATAGTCAACCTACTTCCGTAGCGTCGACTACCTATGTTTAAAGATCCTAGACACTAACTTCCGTTGAGTTTTGAATCCTACACATGCATTTTAACATGATTGATTTGTTCACGAATTGTTTACACATAACCTTCCGTTGGTCTAAGAAAATTTGCTCACTTATCCTTCTTTCATGAACTTCATCGAACACTTTTGGTGCGTAAAATATCCTAAGTTAATGAACTAGGTGATCACAAAGATAAGTGAAGATCAATTGATAATTCTCCGATCTAACAACCTAACAATCACAGATTCATGAAATCACCTATGTAAAACTGATGTGTCAGTATTTTAGTAGATTTTTAGTACGGTTTTCATTCGAGATCTATGGTTTTTAGTATGTATTCGGATTGTTTTGGCGCGGTTTTGTATTCTTTGTTGTTTTTACAGGATTCGAGCTTGAATGTGCGAAAAGGAAGCATTTTTGATGGATTTCAAGCTTCGAAGGAAGTGTTCGCGCAAAGCTGGAAATTATCCAGTTTTTTGGACACAGATCGACCGACCCAGGGACATGGATCGGTCGATCCCTGTCCTGATTTTCGGACCGATTTTACGAAGAACTAGACCGAACTTATTTCAGACTGGATTTCATCAAAAAGACCTAGACTCGAGT
>OVAN01016420.1:0-10620 GCA_900406275.1 Anastatica hierochuntica
TTCCCTGAGAATACCCGATGCCCAACACTTCTTTGATTGATTTTACAACCCAGTCGTTACTGCATGCTCTCTTTGCTTTCTAATTTTTGATATTTGCATCATCTCAAAAGACATCTTTTTAGCCTTAGTCCGCCGTTTGATTCTACATTCTTCATGCTACCTTTGGTCTCTGTGGATTCGATCCCGAACCACTACAACGTACATCTGTGCGCTTACAGTGTTTTGTCGGGCGAAAACCTGAGCTATCAGAATACACTCCATTAAGGAGGAAATAGAAGCTCTCACAGATTTCAAAAAAGAGCTCCTCATAACGAGTAGAGGTACTCTCCAACTTAGATTTTATTATCCCATTAACAACCGCGTCTAGAAAATGACATTTATGGCCTTTCGGAAAGCACATGTCGACATGACATGTGAAAACATCATGAAGAGTACCGACGAGGAAATGACATTTATTGTCGACGAGACAATGACATCTATAGCCTTTGGATAAACAATTGTTGCCTCGGTATATAAACACACTGTGAAAAGTACCGACGAGAATAAGGCTTTTATGGTCGACGAGGAAATGACAATTATGGCATTTGGGACTATTATTAATTAGCCATGAATAGAATATAATGAAACTGCTTTCTTCAATTTTTGATGGACTCCAACAAAGAATTATACTTGGGTTTAAGCTTGCACACGGTGGAGTTAAAAAGATTGCTCACACGGTTTAATTGAAATCAGTGACTTTGCATCCCATATCTCACCAAAGAAATATATGGGCCAGTCTATGCCCACTTCATAATTCTCACTTAAACAAGTTTCTGGCAGTAAAGAGCAGTTTGACGACGGTGTTGGTGGCTTCACAACGGTGTAGAAAGGTGTCACCCATGATGGTGCAAATTGGTATCCATATAGGATAGACGATGATAAATATATTCCCGCATATATATATATGGCAAGACTAAAACTATCTTCATAATACTCTCTATTACAGAGGAAATAGAATAAATTTTATAAGGGCCAACTGAAAAATGTTTTAGATTTGGTCCAATCATCTCCATGGAGGAAACTAAAACAAAGATACAAAATCCAACTAATGGGATAAAGCACTCTAAGACCACTCCTAGCCCATCCCACCTAACCTTAGCAATCTTCACATTGGAGTGCAAGTTGAGCAAGGGGTGGAGGAGGATTCGTCGGTGACTGAAGAAGGAGGTCAATAGATGTGACGGGGCGGGACGCGATGCGACGGAGGAGTTTATGGGAACGAACGCGACAATGGTTAAAGGCTCAAGAGATCTTGGCAGTGGAGTGTCTCCACGGCAGAAGGATGAGCTTGTGCCCAAGAGAGATCTTTCACAGAGATTTTCTTCAGTGTAAAGAGAGTGTGAGTGTGGCACTGATTCCTGCACCTCCATGAAGCTAGTACGTCGATTAAGAATCTCAGATCTAGCAAAAGTATAATGAAGTCCGCCAAAAAAGAACATCCGACATGGGGGAAAAATCACCGCCAGAGAAGGCGGCGAGGGTAGACACCACCGGCGAGAGGGCTCCACCGGGACAATCATCAACAGAGACCACCCATAGATCTCTGGTAATCTACAAAATGGTTTAGATCCAGAGCTTTGGAGCTTATCCGAGACCAGATCTGGAGCATCGACGGGGCAAGCTATAGTGTAGGCACCTAAAAGCACATCCAAAATCAAACCACCATCTGTGACTGGTATCGATGAGTAGACTTGTTCTTCAGATTTAGATACTGGTAGAGATGAGAGACAAAAAAATGGAGGCAGAGCCCAGACAAGAGTTAACAGAGATAAATGCCTCTCCATTGCGGAGGAATGTAAGAAGAAATACTCCTCTGTGAGTGGAGAAAACAACTTAATAGTGGAAAGAAGAAGGAGATGAGCCAGGAACTTCCGGCGCCGATGAGATTTCGCTTCACCGGCGCCGGAAAAAAAGTTGCAGTGTTTGTTTCGATGTTCGAGCCTGGGAGAGCGGCTAGGACGAATGTTTTTCTCTCTCACTCTGTCTCTTTCTCTAAAAATAAAACTTAATTAGGTTTTTCTCCTTATGTTTTTTTTCCTCGAATTTAGTAGTGTGGTTTATGGGGCATCCAATTTTAAATTCACAATCCGTAGAAAGAAAATAGTAAACCAAATTATATATTGGAAGACCCAATGCATGGTATGTGCAACATTGTAACTTTTTGCTATGTTTTCAAGAGTGAATCCGAAACATTTTTTTTAAAAAAAATTATTCAGCTAACTTACAAATTGTGTATGCTTATGAGGAATCCAAAATAAGTAAAAAAGGTAATATAGAGAGAAAATGAGTTTAGAGAAAGAATCTCGTGGAAAATTTAAGATGAAATGTGATAAGAATTTGGAACTCATTACTAATTGATTTGCAAGTTTTCGAAAATATCATTTGGTAATGTATATTGGAGCAATTAGAAGCATACTATAAATTCAAGAACAAATAGACAAAAAATTAAATGATTAATTTACTTCAACCTGAAAAAATTGGGATTCAAACTAAGTTGAGAAACATATACATTTTCTCTAATAATCTTGAATATTTAAAAGTGCGTAAAATGTCAAATATAAGAAATACTAAATTAAGTAAAAACAGAAAATAGAATAAAATAAACTTGCAAAAATACAATGTAAACAAAGAGATAAAATATAAAATATATAAAAGCACAAACTATATAAAATGTAAACAAAAACATACATGAAAGAAAGACCCGTCTATATACACGGAATCATCTAGTATTTATATATTAAAAAAGTAGAATGTACTATCTTCTTTATATGACACGTGTCCCATATAAAAAATCTCTATATTGTTTTTAACCGACACAAATTCATGGAAGGATGCACCTTTTGGTTGAATAAATATTTTTATTGCCAACTGTAATTTGACTATAAAATGAGATTCACATATCTAAAATCACAAAAAAACATTGCAGCGGCCAGACTTGTAAGATAAAAAAGCCTATTTCTTTCAAAAACTATTAATTTGTCACTATAATTCTATGTTACTAACTTTGAAAAATCTTATGATAGTAGTTGTATGTACCAATAATTGACAATTAACTAAAAAGAACAATTAATTCTTTTAAATTGACATGACTCTAAACTTTTTTTATTTTTACTTTCACATATAATCTATCATATATAATATTGTTTTAACTTTTTTTTGTTATTTTTACTTTTTTAATTTTAAAGTTTTCCCGTGAATAGAAAAGTGTAGTTTATTGAAATTATTAAACTTTTGAGAAAAAATTTTGGCCTATGATATATATGTTTTTTACTTTAATTATACATTTCATATTTACTTTATCTAATAAAAAATTTGTCATTTTAAATAAAAGCGTAATATCATATATCTTATTTACTTAATACTTTTTAACTTTATAATTTACAATAAAATTATAAAAGGTGAGTTTCGTATTCTACATGATCAAGATGTGTCCTTTTTACTTCAGTTGCAACTCTTCCATCCAACGAATGAATCTTTTAGGCAATAATGATATCAATCCTAAGAAATAAACGAATGGTTGTGTGTTTCTAACAATTGTGTCTTCTTACATACCTATTCGTCTATAACTTATGAGTTTACTAAAGATTGCATCTTTTGACATTAGTGTCTTTTCAACTATGTATATATTTCATTTTATGCAATATATCTTCTTTGACTCTCGTTTATCTCCACTGCAAAATAATCTCATTTTTTTATTTATTATAAATTTTTGCATTATAGATTCTCTGATTTTAAATGTCTTTATTTTTTTCATATCAACAAGAAAATGACTTAAAATTGATTATTATATTTTTGCAGGTATGTCAATAATCTCTTATGTCCATAGTTCTCACGACTAATAGGTAAACTAACGAGAAAATTTTTATTTTTCAAGATTTATTTTCATGATTCAAATTTTAGAATATTTATTGCTATTTGTCTTTATCTTTCATTAGTTGATATATAATTATTCTAATATGTATGAAGAACTATTTTTTCTTTTATACATATAAAATTGGAGTTAGGGTAAAGACATTCTTAATTCTTTAATTAGGATCTTGTCTTCCTTTCCATAAGTACATGTAGAACTTTTGTTTTGGTGACGGTTTCAGTTAAATAAATTAATGTTACAGTGTGAAAAGAGTTTATTTCTTAGTTCTTTTAAAATGCTTAGGAGAAATATCATGTCCATGAAAACATTAAGTAGTCTGTATTTTTTTGTCATAAAAGATAATAGACTTGAAATATTGGTATTAAATCATGATGATCAACGCTTGAAATATGTTCGTCACAATATCCACTTACATTGATTTTACGTTACTAATACACGTTAATACCGTAAGTTTAGATAACCAAAATTGGTTAAAAATATTTCATTTTGATATTTTGCCAACAAATGCCAATTTTTGAATTATCAAATCAACAATAAAAGTACACAAAAACCTTTTTATTGTAAATTAAAAGGATTACTATAATTTTTAGTTTGGATGTCGAAAAAAGTCTAACGACTAGTAAGCGAAAAAACTTCATGAAATTTATGTCTTCATCTTTATAAATGCTAACGATTAAGGTATTCTACTAAACTCGTGAGTACATACATTTTATGTTTTAGTAATAAAAGTTTTGATAAAAAATTTTACCAAGAAAAGATTTAATTAACATTATTTTAAAAGTAATAAGATCTTTAAAGCTTTTATTTACCCTCGTATGCGCGGATAAAAAATCTAGAAGAAAAAAAGAATTATAACAAACAATCAGCAACAAAAATCTATACTATTAAAAGAGAAATACCTTTAAAAAATAACTTTTACTTCATGTGTGATTTACATAATTTGCCATTACATTTAGATTATGATATTTAATTTAATATATTAAAGTATACTATTATTGTTATCCCAAAATATACACTTTTTATATTTTGTTAAAAATATTATTATTAAATTAAAAATAAAAATTATCATTTTTCACAAAAATTTAAAATATATTTTATTTTTAAATTTGAGATCAGTTAATTTTTCAAATAATTATATTATAATATAAATATTTTCAAAATAAAATTTGTACAAAAAAATCACGAAATGATAAAATTTAAAATAACCTACAAAATTTATAAAAAGTAATTTATGTAAACTATAAAAATAGGAAAATTTACAGAAGTACACTTGGAAGGAGATGAAATTTTATATTTAGACTGTCTTTTTATGGTTTTCAAATTTACACCTCCTCTGTGCGTAAAAAGACGAAAATACCCTTTCTTATTTTTAAACGAAAATACCCTAAATCTTCGTCAAGATCTGACATTCGACAACATTCGACGAGGAGATATTCTCCGTCGAGATATGAAAGTGTTCGTTCTTTTCTTGCAAGATATTAAACTTCTATACATTCATTCTTCTTTGTTCTTCTATGTTGAGATACTCGATTGTTCTATATTCGTTCTTCTTTGTTCTTCTCCGACGAGATTAGGTATTTGTTGAGTTTTATTTCACGATTTCTTTGACTGTTTTATTGAATCGGAGTAAAACAAGCTGAGTACAATGTATCTTCTGAGTCGATAAGAAGTTAAAAACTTAGTTTTGCTGCTTTTGATTTTTGACTGAATTCTCTGTAATCGAATAACCTCATAAGTTCGTTTAAAATTTTTAAGGCTTTTAAATTCATTCATTTGTTCTATAGTTTTTAAGTGATTTACAATGCTTCATTATAATTCTACAGATAATTTGTTTGTTTATATTGATTTTTGGGATGTTTACTTTATGTTTCAGATATATGTTCATATTTCTTTATAAAGCATTGTAAATGTTAATGCTTCACATTGTTTTCAATATGTATGTGATTAAATATGTATCGTTTATCTTGTATTGTTTTTCATATATACGATTTTTATAAAGCATTATGAATATATGTACTTCATCTTCTATAATTGATGATGTATTTTATTTTGTGCCTTTTTCAAATGGATAACAAAAAGTTTGCCACTACTTTGAAACTTCCTAGTAGGATATATAATCCGGGCACTGAACCTGATAAATTGAAATATGTCATCCATTTCTCAAACTTGAGCTTAGTTCAAACAGTAGAATCTCTTCTTGGTGAAAAGATTTTCCTGAAAATTGAGAATTTTTTCCTGAATCCCATCGTGAAGCTTGCACGAAACAAAGATGTTTTGTTTTCTGAGAAGTTATTTCATTTCATGACGCTGAGGACGCTTCTTGTAGATGGTGATGTCTTGTGGTTTGCGTTTGGTGATCAACCTCTTAGGTTTCTATGCGTGAGTTTTATATGTCTACTGGACTGAAATATGTGAAAAATGAAGACCTTTCGTAGTCTTCTGCGTCACCTCGTGGGAAACCATATTGTTGGATTCTAGGAAAGAAGGATAAATATAACGTTAATGATTTAATATGTATTTTGGAAAAGCAAGGTCGTAGCATGCCTGAGTTAGAAAGATTGTCATTAGAAGTAGTTATTCTTGTTGAAGGGATTATTCTTGCTGATAAATCAAATAATAAAATCCCTCATAGTAGATTACAATCATCTCAACATTTTGAAGTTTACTCAAGCAAATTATGGGATAAATTTGGGTATGATCTGTTGTTAAAAAGCATCCAAAGTTTTAATGCTGCAACTTTTACAAAAGGAAAGTATGAGGGTAATGGATTTGTGCACACTTTTAATCTGTGGACGTTGACTGTTGTTCTTCAGTTAGGCAGTCAGTTTGGAATAAAGTGTGAGACAAGCACTTCAACTGATCCATTTTGTACACAGTGGACTTCAACTCGTATCCCTCGTATATCTGAAATTTCATTAGTTGAGAAACTGGAAAACGTGAGTTTCTTTATTTTTTATATGGCTTTGTAAAAGTTTTATAATGGTTTATAAGACTATGTAAATTGTATACTATACAATTTCAGATTTCTGTCTTCTTCTTGTTTTTTTACAGATTCGTGTGCAACCAATTGTTGGAGATCTAGATGAATTCAAAGATTTGGCTTCACCATGCAGAATTTGAATCAAAAATTCAGTTTGTACGTCAAGGTTATCGCATCAGGAGATCAGATTGGGTACAAGGTTTTGTTGATGTTTTCATTGTTTTTGAGGAAATCTGCAATGTTCGCGTTGAAAAAAATTCACCTACTATTTCTGATTGTCAAAAGCTTGATAAGCTTCTTTTAATTGTTAAAAATTTGAAAAAAGGGTTGAGAAAATTCAATTATTTTTAAATTCTAATCGCAACAAAAAATCAACTTGCAGTTCAATCCCTGAGGTATGTGTTTCAAAACTATTTCTTTTTTCATAAACAGATAAAAAAATTTAACTATTATACTTTGTTCTGATCTATTTTTTTAAAAAAGGACGACAATGATGATTTTGTTGATGGTGGGGGATTAGGAAATGATTCAGAAAAAATGTTGGAGGTAATACATCTTATTTTGGAGATACAAATCTAAAAGATACACCTCGACAGGGGAATACTGATCGTAGTGAGAAGATGATGAGAACACTCAACATCTTGATGAAGATGAAGATACAGAAGATGATGAGCAAGGAAAAGATCAGGTAAAATAGTTTTATAAACGTTTATAATACTTGTATTTATATAAAAATCAAAACTGATTTGAGCTAAAAACTTTACATAGAGCACACCATTAACGCAACGAACATGTACTCCAAATTTCAATCTTTTTACCCCTTCGAGTAGTGAAGTTGGTGGAAATCCAAACAATATTTGTGAATCCACTAAAAAGAAAGTTGGTCAGATACCAAATGAGAAGGCGATCTTGTATTTTTATTACGTTTTTCAGTTAGCTAAAACAAATTGATTTTTAAAAAATTTTGGGTTTCAATTTGTATGTGAACAATCACAACCTCGAAGTTCAATGAGAAAAAGAAAAAGAGTTGAACACCATGAAGTTTTTGAGGCAACCTTGTCAAAAATGTAGAAAGAACCTCGTAGAAGCCAACGAGGTCAGGTCCCTTCAATACATACTCGACTTACTTTTACTGAAACAAGAAAACAACATCCAATTTGTCATCCTTTTGCATCAATTGATTTAGAGCGTGCAAATAAGTTGTTAGAATGGAAAAAATCAATGACCAAGAACAAGTAATTATTTTTCATAAAGTTATATATTTTGTCAAATTTTTATAATTTCTTAGATTCCTGTATTTTGTTCATAACTTTTTTTATTCAGGCAAATTGCAATTACCAATGTCAGTGTGGATAGCAATTGGTTTAATACTCTAGAGACGCCCGAGAAGAAGCTATTAGATTCAGTAAGTTTCTAAAATTCTTTATTTTATGTGTTAAAATTTACTTTTATAAATCTTTATAAAACAAATTGGCATATACATTGTAATTAAAATTGATTTTATAGAGGAGTGTAAAAAATTTTGTATATGATTTAAAAAAAATTTATTTATATTGTCTTACAACATATGGAAGTTGGCATACAACTACTAATGGCTCGTCAAACACAAATCCCATAGTTGTTTTTGAATAAGAGTGTTGTGATTCTTGGCATTGAATTCCTGAAAGCAATTGATAAAATTTTTGTTGAGTTTTTTGGCAATGAAAAAGAGTTTGACATCAACGGCATTATCCCTTCGTCGATAAAAAAGAGTAAGGTTGATATTATCTATAATCCTTTGTTTGTTGAAAGTAAGTGTTGGGTTGCACCTATCTTTAACATGGAGAAAAAGACCGTCTCAGTTCTTAATTTTCCTGAAAAAAATTGACAATGAAACTGTTATACCCTGTGCAATTTCATATGCAAAAGTGTGTCCATATATTGCTCGCAAATTACAAAATGATAATTTTGTTGAGAATGTCTCATTCAAAATACTTGTAGAATTTTCATTACCCTAGGTAAATATTTACTTATTATTATTATTATTCTTGTCCATTATAATTGATTATAAAGGGGTACAAAGTTGTTGAAATTCAACACATGATTCATAAAGGTCTCGTGTTCTTATGAAATCAATTTTGTTATTTTTCTTTACAGGTCACAAAGTTGAAAGATTCTTGAAATTATACATTGAAATTCATCGAATGCCATTTAAGACATGACTTTATAGAAGAGGAAAAATATAACAAATACTAATCTTGAGCTCCACAAAGCTTTCCTTTCTTTCTAAACAAAAATTTTGCAACTATATAGCTCTCCCAACACTAATATCAAACATATCAGGAAATTATGTAACATTCTTTTTATAAGTACTTATAAATGTCTTTCTATAGTGTTTTACAAGAACTTCTTAAGTTGTTAATATTATAAAATGCTTAATAAGTTAAACACACATATATATATATATATATATATATATGATTTTCAAATGTCTTAACTTTTTGAATAATAGTGTCTATAAATATTGATATTTTACTATTGTTTTTAAGGGTTTATAAAGGTATTTATAAGGTCTTAACTTATCCGTAAATATGGATCTTCTACTATTGTTTTATAAGGTCTTAATTTATAAATAAATAAGGATCTTTTACTATTGTTTATAGGAGTTTATAAAGATATTTATAAAATGCTTACTAAGTCAAACATATATAAGTGATTTTATAATGTTTTAAAAATCACTTATCTAAACATGTTTAAACTGTAATGATGTATAAGGTCTTGTTAGTACTTTTTACTGTCTTTTAAAAAAGTATTTTACAAGAATTTTTTAAAATTGTTAGAATTACAAAAAATAGAGGATTTTATTTTAAAACAAAGTTCATAACATAATTCAACATATAAATATAGATTATATAAGATCAAACAGACAATTAAACTGATATACATTAAAAACATTCGAAATAGATATCAATTAAGCGAAAATAGATATCATCAATCACTGTCGCTACTTGAAGATGAAGACGAAGATGTTGAAGACGGAAGACGAGGCTTTTGCTTTGGTCGGTGAGAGCTTTCACCAAAGTCATCATCACTGGAATAAGACTCGAACAAAGAGTATTTTACCTCAGAGGAGAAGGAGTCAAATTGATCGTCCTCACCTTTAGTAGAATCCTCAGTTGTCTCGCTTCTAAATTTAGGACTATTGTAACTATCGCAGTCAATATCATCCTCATCATCATTATTTTCAGTTTCATCATCACTACTATCATTATTATCTTCATCCTCTTCATTCCCTTCTTCATCATCACTATTACCACTCTCATTTCCATCACCCTCGTGGACTGGTGCCACTAATTGAGTCCATTTCGGTGAATCTATCCCATAAACAAGATCATCCCAATCCCAATCTTCTGTTTCGTCTCTGACCTTTTCTTCTAAAGACTTTTCATCATCATTACTAATAATTATTGGGTTTTCATAGCTATTTTCCAGAAAGTTAGCCCCACGCTCATCATCACTAGTACCAGAACTTCCACTTTTACTATTATTACTACTCTTATCACCTGAATG
The DNA here is from genome assembly GCA_900406275.1 of Anastatica hierochuntica. Taxonomy (NCBI): domain Eukaryota; kingdom Viridiplantae; phylum Streptophyta; class Magnoliopsida; order Brassicales; family Brassicaceae; genus Anastatica; species Anastatica hierochuntica. The sequence continues at coordinate 10,440 of OVAN01016420.1, forward strand.
GTTAGCCCCAACATTGTTATCTACACAACAAACTAACCACGAGATTTAAGAACCTACAAGTAAATATTAAGATTTAAGTCTACTTGTATTAATTATGCAATGATATATTTGAGTCTTAATAATGATAATTGATTTAGTAATGCATATTGAGAATGGATTCTACTTGATCTTACAAGAGAGA
>OVAN01016421.1:0-10619 GCA_900406275.1 Anastatica hierochuntica
CGGAAGATTGGTTCAATTTTAGATCATTAGATGGATTAATTCCATGGAAATAGATTGATTGAATTATTGTCTTTTTCCTTGAATGGTTGTTTATTGCTAAACCCTTGTCTCTTGATTGCATCTAGACTATCTAATCACAATACTTGACCCATGAATTGCATCTTTAATCCTTGATTTCNCAATACTTGACCCATGAATTGCATCTTTAATCCTTGATTTTCAATTTTTTCTATCTCTTGTTTCGTTTCTATTTCATTTACTTGTTTTGTTTGAAACCTTTTGAATCATAATCATCTAAATGTATCGATTTAGTTTAATTATAACTATCTTAGGATTAAATGTGTAGTAGCTTGCTCTCCGTGGATTAGATACCCATATACTACAATTTCGAGTCTTAATCTTGGGACTTCAGGATTTTGTTTGGGTTTATGAAACTTGAACTTTATTCGTATCATCTACCTTATAGGTTAATATCTATTCTGGCTTTTACCAAACGTGACGCGTTATGCAGATTATATTTTCTACCTACTAAGCACTGTTCTACCATATTTAGGAAACATATTCTACCTAGATCACGAAAAAAGAAAATTTTCATATTTTCATATTTCTGTTTCATCATTTAATTTTCTAAATCTAAAAGAATATCTTCTCTAGCAATATATCTTCAATTCTATCGTCTCTCTCCCACGATATTGCGAAAAAAGGAAGTTTCCATATTATACCTAAATCACAAAAAATGAATTCCATTTTCTTCTGACTCAGGTATGACCCTATTCATCCAAAATTCATCACTTTATCACGTGTTGTGATTTGTTACATTTGAGATTTGCATATTTGATTTGTATCTTTATTGACAGGAACAAATACATGACCAAATTTCGAGAACACATGCCAAGCACTTTCATCTCTTCGTCAACTCTAACTTTTGATACATCCTTGCGGCAAGGAGGGAGAGAACAACAAGTCTGCTTTTCATTTCGTTCATATGTCAGTTTGTTGTCTTGGTACATTATGAATCAATGATGGCTTAAGCTCGAGTCGAGCCGTTTTAAGAGAAATGATTTCCTTTCATCTTGACATGGGCTTCATAGATTAGAATATCAAATCGTAACAGAGAAGGGTCTCAAGAACGAACTAACAAAAAGAAGGCTTGTGACCCCGTAAAAAGATAAAAAAAATCATCGATGAAGCTATAAAAGCATTAAAAACTGAAAAGTTTTCAGTAACTATATTGTGCTGCCTATCAATGCTCTGTCGAGGTTAGTACTTAGTTGTAATTTCTATTGCAAATTGGGGCATTCTGTAGCTGCCTTTTTCGAGATATATGTAAAATCCTAACTGCTCTCTTTATCCTTCTTTTTGTTCCATGTTGTTATAAAACCGACTTTAGCTTCTACATATAGACAAAATACTTCTACTTCCTGCTTTTATCAATCTCTACTTTTGTGCAACCAAAGATTATAGAACAATTTTAAAACCAATAACAAAAACATTTGAAAGGAGCTTCAAGTTGCAGAATATTGATCTGAGTCACTTGTGTCTCCTCACCCTCCTTAAAAAGTCGCTTTGATAAATCTTCAGACATACCTACAAGCCATAATAAAGTTTTTAAGTTCAACGAAATAGCATAAACATAGACTTTACAAATCAACATGTTTTAAGTGTCATAGAAATCGTAAAAACCAATGAGAGTAATGTAAGACAGTTTTAAATCTTTTTTCAGCCTAATCTAGAATATGCGTTCCACCTAGTTCGAACCTCAAAAAAAACAACAATATGTGCAAAACTAAATCGTTAAGAGACTAAACAAATCGTTACTCTACACATACAAATTAACCTGTAAACTAATATACCCATATGTGTTCACTCTTTCTTATGTAAATCGTTAAGAGACTAAATCATAAATTTATACTCTACATATACAAATCAAAAACTAACATGCACGCCTTATCCGATGTGTAGGTGATGACCAATCGACCCCTAAAACTAATTGAAATTTTAAAGAGATACAAATCAAATCTTCAAAATTAGGGTTTTAAGAATTAAGATGATGAAACACATACCTTTAGCTCAAAATCGTATGATTTTGATGTAATTGATGACGAAAGGGAGAGGACGAGGAAGAGATGACGAGAGGAGACGACGAAGTTGTAGAAGACGACAGGAGAAGACGACGGAGGAAGACGACGAGAGAAGATGAAGATGGAAGCTGATTGTTAATCGTATGAAGAAGAAGAATCGCCATTGTTACTAAAAGAGATTGTAATCTCTCGTTACCTCTACTATACTTTTTCTTTTTTACTCACTTTTTTTATAAAATTATATTAACAAAATAATTAATAATTATTATATATTTTAATCAAATTATATTTAAATTAGTTTAAAGGTATAATCGTATTAACATTAATTAAAATTTTAATGGGACAAAAATCTTAGACGAAATTCTAATAGGACAAACTTAAGTTCAATATGTCTCATTTTTCTAATTTTCTCTATACTAGAGAGATCATAGAGGTATAAATTATGAAATTCATGTAAAAATATAGCGTACAAGTTCGCACATGTGGGCGAGATCTTCTCGGTGGAATATTCGTATGAAAGACTTCATAGATACTGCTTCTCTTGTCGTTTAATCTCTCATGATGAGAGCATCTGTCCAAATATCTCCGAGGAGCAAAAGAAGATTAACAAAGCGGAAAGGAAACTTCAAGCAGAAAAAGAAGCTCTAATTGAGAAACAGGTATCTCTAGATCGTTCACCTATCAGAAACTCTAAGAGGCCAAGGGAGAGTGATGAAGCAGAGGCGGTACCACGTCATTCCCGCCCGGCTAAGGAATACAAAAAAAGACCCGTTAGGTGCAACCTGTATCAAGGAGACGACTACAAGAAAGACATTGATGAACGAACTTCAATATGGCAAAGGATCCAGGACGTACCTGCGGCAAAAAAGAAACGAGATAGGGAGATAGGCCATAGTTCTTCATCTGGAGTGCGTAGGAGAGGAGGTGAGGATTCTCGCAGCACAAGAGTGTGGAGACCACGACAAGACCTCAATAGAGCTGCGCATCAAGCCGATCGTGATCAAAGACCTGGAAGACCTGAGCGGCGATCTCCACTGGAGACCCGTCGAGAGCAGAGACCACCTTCTTTGGTTGGCCGAAGAGACGACCATGGAAGATCTTCAAGGCGTGAGAGCTACAGGAGCAACCATAGTCCAAACCATCGTTCTCATACTCGCCAAACTCAGATGCTAGACAAAGGGAAAGCTATAGTCGCCGCCCCGATTCTATCTAGTCACCACGACCTTGGGATAGCCTCTGGATCGGGCACAACCCAATCTCAAACTTGCGCTAATACTGTGGCTGCTGTTATTGCCCCTGTGGCACCGGTGTCTCCCGTTAATGGGTGTGAAGTTACAGAGACCTCAAGGAAGATCCCTTTGGTGAGAGCTCCAACCCCGGACAATTGGGAAGATCTAGTTGCGGAATGGGAACGGGAGAACCTTCAGATTACGCATGGAGAGCATAATAAGAAGATGATGACAGCAACAGAATTGGCTCAGGAGCTCAGAAGATTGGAGGTTGATTTTGAGGACGACGATCTCTTAGGGGAAGATTTGAAAGATCAAGGGGTCCCCCAAGTAAGTCTGGAGCACACGGTTTCAGACCTGATTAAGCAGCCAAATCGTGGCCAAAGTTCCCCAGTCTCCTCGCCGTCGCCAACTAGCAGCCGTAAGAAGCTATCTCCGTCAAAGTTTAGGCATCAGAAGGAGAGAGTTGAGAGCTCTTGGGCCCAGATGATAAGTGAAGGAGTAGTGGGCCAGAAAGCTTTATCGAAGGCCCAGTTGAAGAAAGAGACTGCTGGATCTCAAGCCCTCTCTCGCAAGCCTCCTTTATCAAAAGTGGTCCATAAAAGCCCACAAATTGCTCTTGGTACTGCTTCAAAAAAGATGAAGAATATTAGTGGTAGATTCTCTCCAAAACATGTTCAGAGTGCTCGTCGGGGAAATCAAAAGGAGAAGACTAAAAAGAAACTCTTATTCCCTCATAGTGAGGCGGCTTTAATCAAAAAAAACTTGTCTACTGTTTCCAGTGAAGGTTTGATGGGGTCCCAAAACCCATCCAACCTTCCCAAATGAGGATCATTGGTTGGAACTGCCAAGGGGCGGGAGCGAAAGCTACTACCCGTCGACTGGAAGAGATGTGCAAGTTATACTCTCCAGGTTTCTTATTTCTCTCGGAAACAAAAAATTATCGTCCTTTTTTTGCAAGATCGACAAGTCTCTTTAGGTTTTTATAACCTTATTACTGTTGATCCGTTAGGCATTAGTGGTGGCCTTGCTTTATTTCATTCTAATGATTATCCTGTTAAATTGTTATGTATTAATGATCGTTTATTGGATATTGAGACAATTATCGATGGTAACCGAGTTTTTATATCATTTGTGTATGGAGATCCGATTGTCAAAAGCCGAGAAATTGTATGGGAAAGATTAACCCGTATTGCCACTAATAGGTTCGGAGCATGGTGTATTATTGGAAATTTCAATGAGATAACTAGTAACCATGAAAAAAGTGGTGGTAAACGAAGATCAGAGGCATCGTTCCTCCCGTTTAGAGCAATGATTCAATGTTGTGGAATGCTTGATTTCCCATACAATATTTTCTCCCATACACATGTCGAGTATTTAAAACTTTAGGGTTCCGACCATAGACCCCTCTTAGCCACTATCCATAATACCCCTCAACGTTTTCGACGATCCTTTATCTTTGATAAAAGGTGGATAGGAAAGCCACCTCTACGCGAGGCGATCTCATCTGGGTGGAAAACGTCTCAAGAAGGAGGACAAAACCCTTTATCTACCATCATCTAGGAGTGTAGGCGGGCAACTGCGGTATGGAAAAAATCAACAAAAACGAACTCGGAAAAGCGGATAGTGGAACTCCAAAATCGTATTGATGCAGCGCAACCAGATGAAAACTGGTTAAAGGAAGGAGATAAAAACACTAGTTTCTTCTATGCTTCCACGAAACATAGAAGAGCCCGCAATCGCATCATGGGGTTAATTGACCAAAATGGTGATTGGATAGACAATGAGGCGGGCATTGAAAATTTGGCTATAAATTATTTCAAAGACCTCTTCGTCTCTTCGAATTCGAATGATTTTGAGCAAGCACTTCGCAATGTCCCAATGTCGGTTACAGAATCTATGAATGATCGTTTGACTCGCGAATTCTCAGAGGAAGAAATTAAAAAGGCCTTGTTTTCCTAGGTCCTGGTAAAGCGCCTGGCCCCGATGGAATGACCGCCCTTTTCTACCAGCAAATCTGGGATATACAGGAAAATATTTGGTCCATATGGTGAAAGAATTTCATAGATCCGGAATCTTGGAGGAAAAATTAAATGAGACGAATATCTGTTTCATCCCCAAGAAAGATACCCCAAGAGAGATGTCTGGATATAGACCCATCAGCCTTTGTAATGTCAGCTATAAGGTGATATCCAAGGTCCTGAGTCTGAGACTGAAAAAACTTCTCCCTGAGTTAATTGCCGAGACCCAATCAGCCTTCGTCTCCGGAAGACTCATCACAGTCAATATTTTAATAGCACAAGAAAACTTTCATGTCCTCCGTTCAAATCCGGCATGTCGGAAAAAGTTTATGGCTATTAAAACCGATATGAGCAAGGCTTATGACAGAGTAGAATGGAATTTCTTGGAGGCACTTATGCTGAAAATGGGTTTTAACCCTCAATGGGTAGGATGGATCATGCAATGTATATCTTCGGTTTCTTATCGAGTCCTTTTGAATGGGACGCCAAAAGGGAGAATTATTCCAACAAGGGGTATTCGCCAGGGGGACCCTATCTCCCCATACATTTTCATCTTGTGCATCGAAGCTCTGGTTGCACAATTGAGGGATGCAGAATGGAACAGAAGAATTCAAGGTCTCCAGATCTCACGGGTGAGCCCACCCATTTCCCATCTCCTCTTTGTCGACGACAACCTTTTCTTCTGCAAAGCGAACACCAACCAAAGCAAAGAGATCATCGAGATTATTCGCCGATATGGCGAGGCCTCGGGCCAAGGGATAAATTTCTCCAAATCATCAGTGATGTTCGGAAACGAGACCCCTGCTCAATCAAGGGGTGCCATAAAGTTATCCCTGGGAATCCATCAGGAGGGAGGGATGGGTACTTACCTTGGTCTTCCTGAGAAGATCCAGGGGTCGAAGGCCCAAGTTTTCGCCTTTGTGCGAGATCGGCTATAAAGCATGATCAATGCTTGGTCCGCAAAGTTCTTCTCCAAAAGGGGAAAAGAGATTTTAATTAAATATGTGGCACATGCGCTCCCTACTTATGTTATGTCATGCTTCTTACTACCAAAAGTTATATGCTCTAAACTAAGTGGAGCCATCGCAAATTTTTGGTGGAGCTCCAAGGCTGAGAGTCGAGGCATCCATTGGATCTCTTGGAATAAACTGTGTGTTCAGCTTTCAGAGGGAGGCCTAGGATTTCATACCTTTGAGGAGTTCAACCTAGCTCTTCTTGCTAAGCAGCTATGGAGGCTGATTCGATTCCAGAACTCGTTACTGAGTAGGGTGCTGCGTGGAAGATATTTTAAGTAATGTTGCCCTCTGCATGTACAGAAATCCAATTGACCCTCATATGGATGGAGAAGTATAATGGCGGCTAAACCTTTACTCATATCGGGCCTTCGCCAAACCGTAGGATCAGGGATGGACACTAGGGTTTGGAGTGAACCTTGGATTCCGGATAGTCTAGCTCGCCCGCCGTTGGGTGTTGGAGGAGAACGAGACCCTCATCTTCATGTCAATGCTCTTATTGACCCTGAGACGAAACATTGGAAGTTAGATCGACTTCAAGAGCTCTTCTCTCAGGAAGACATTCCCCGTATTCTTGGGATTCTTCCCACAAAGAAATTCACGAGGGACGGGTATAGTTGGATTCATACCTCGTCCGGAAACTATTCAGTCAGATAGGGATACTGGGCCGCGAGAGAACTTTCTCGTCAAGCTTGTGACCACCCTATTCAGGGACCATCGGTATCAGCCCTTGCGGCACAAGCTTGGAAGATTAAAACTACACGGAAGTTAAAACATTTCGTGTGGCAAAGTATTACTGGATGTTTGGCCACATGCCAAAGATTGGAGTACCGACATATAGGTACGGAAAAACATTGTCCCATCTGTGGAGCGGAGGATGAAACAATAAATCATCTCCTTTTTGAATGTCCTCCGGCGCGGCAGACTTGGGCTCTTGCCCCTATCCCCTCGGCCCCATCGACTTTTCCTAGATCTTCGCTTTTTAGTAACTTCGAATATCTTTTTAAGGATGCAAAAATTAATGGACCAGTGAGGATATTATGCACCCCTTTCCATGGATCCTGTGGTTTATTTGGAAGACTAAAAACCGAGTGATTTTCGAAAATGTACGGGAATCAGCACAAGATATAATTGCCCACGCCACTCAAGAAGCGAATTTATGGTTACAGGCAAATCAATCTGAAGAAGACCCAGGTGACAATGAGACCCTGAGATCCCACAGTATTGGACACCATGCGGACCTAATATGCAAAGTGGATGGATCCTGGTCTGCATCGGACTTGTTTAGTATCTATGGTTGGGCGATCTACGAGGGTGAATCCATTCGGCAGGAAGGATCTCGATGCGCACGAGCCAATCTATCGCCCCTCCATGCTGAGTTAGACGCACTTTTGTGGGCAATGGAGTGTTTAGCCTCTGCGTCCCTAACTAATATTCATTTCGCAATGGACTGTATGCAACTCATCACTATGATCTCTAATCCGGCGGAATGGCCGGCTTTCGAGGCGGAACTTGAAGACTTTCAAGCGCTCAAAATATTTTTCCCTTGTTTGATGTTTTTTATATTTCTCGTACTCTAAATGCCCAAGCTGATTCCCTTGCCAAGAGGGCTAGGCTCGGCGGCTATTCATTCTCCCATGTAAGCAACACGGTCTCTTTTCGACCTCCCCTACCGGAAGATTTTTACCAAACGCTTAATGTAATGGGTCTTGTTAAAAAAAAAAAAAAAGTTCGCACATGTGGTAGTAGACCGGTCCACAAGACCAAAGTGGAGATTTTGTTTGCAGACGTTGTCCTGTCGTCTAGTTACATTCATGCTCTATTTAACTTATACAAAGTAATATGTAGTTCACACAAAGTTAATAATTTCAGATTAAACTTAAAAAGTCTTAAATACAACATTTTTATCAGAAAATTAAAAATAAGTAACCTAAAGAATATTTATTTTTGATTAAAGACAGGTTGAACAAATTTGTTCGAGAAGTTATAAAAAAAAATACTAAAATTGAGATGTCCACTTGACATGTAAAGAAAATGATAATTATCAAAAACCCAAAAGTTAAATATTTTAAATTAGGTGGCATCTTTTGATTATTATGATGAACTAATCAATCTGTGGAATGAATATATATAAAAAAAGTTATAACTACAAGTCTAAGGGAATCCAATTTTAAAAAATTAGATAGATGTGACTAGGAATGTGTTTTGTAATCAAATTGGTCGGAATACTTGGGATCTTACATAAATCAAATGTGAACGTGAGCCTGATGACAATATTTCATGATGATATAAAAAATTTATTAGATAGACTTGAAATAAAATTAGACTGTAATTTTATTCTACTATACATCATCAAAAATTAAACAACTAATTATCTAATTCTTTTATTGGTTAATTATTATCTAAATATTTGTTGTGATGATTACTTTTAATTTTAGAAAATATATAATATAAAATATGCATTCCCGTCATTTAGTAAAAGTGTTATTTGATAAAATTTGACTAGGTGATTGAGACGTGTTTCGCACGAACAACATTTATTTTGGATTGATCGTAATCATATAAGACTACAAGAGTTTTGTATTTTTGCTGTAAATTTGACTAAGTCTGATACAAAATAAGAGGATAAGCCATGAGCAAAAATCCAGAAGAGTCCATATAACTTCACAAGCTTCTCTTTTATTGTCTCTCATAGCATGATTGGTAAGATACACATATGAGTCTTTTACCATTATAATAATAATAAATTAGTATTTTAGTTTTTTAAATAAAATATTTGAGAGTTTTTTAAATCTCTTATTTAAGAGATTCTTTTTCCTTCTCTCTTCCTTTTTTGTTTATTATTTTCCTTCTCTCTTCTCTATTTTTATATTGTTTATTAAATCTCTCCCAATAATCCTCTCAATCATTTCCCTTATCATTGTTTACATGTTTATATAAAATTGTCAGCAAAAGTAAATTAAACATTTATCTAAATTTCAAACAAAACTGCATTTTAGTTATGGTAAGAGATATTGTTTTTCTTCTTTTTGGTAGAAGTAGATTTTACACTTCACTTACTGATAGATGTATGTAGACTAGCCACCGTACTTTTTGTTTATACCATCTCATTAATTAATTACCTAGTGCATGTATCCATCCATGTGCTCAAATTTATATCTAACATACACACACATATCCTACAATATATTAAATAGTGATTTAAGGACACTTTTTAGTTCTTAATGAACAAAAAAACACATCTGAGATATACACTTTTCTTAGTTTTCGAGATAAATTTGGGCAATTTTCCCTTCAGCTTTACACAAGACACGAGCGTATACAATGACTTCGTGGAGAGTAATTTTCATGGACAAATCCATATTTTCTTGACTATTTAGACAAATCTAAATTATCAGTAGACATGTCCAATTATCAGTGTCTTAAATTGACAATCTTTATCCACAATAAAATTATTAATAAACATATATATTATATAATAAATTTATATAAATTATGATTTTTTCTTATATTTTACATAATAGCTCATTTTTAAAATTCATTAATAACAATTCACATTGTAATTTATTTAAAATTTTAGGTTTTATGAACTTTTTAACTATGAACATGCCCACAATAACATATTCATATAGACATGTCCATATTAACATATTTGAGAAAATCAATACCTAGTCCCAGCATGTTCAAATGAGTTTTTTTTTACTGTGTTAAGTTGAATACTAAATTCGATGGAAGAGTCCATGTGGACTTGTATTATGTTTTTCAAACTTGTTGATTTTGGATAAAATTTGAAATCACAAAAAGAGATGTTGAATCTTGTCGATCAATTTCAAAACTATAACTTTAATTTTTTTAGCATACACAATAAGTATAAATAAAGACGAGCACATAAATTCAATAATTTTGAAGAAGAAAAATGAACAAAAAATCATTAAACAAAACAAAAATTGAGATTATAGAAAAATGGAATAGAATTACCATAGAGAAAAAAAAGAAAAATACATGTAAGAATAAATAAAAAGATAGAGATATGTGTACAAGTAAAAAGAGGAAGAAAGAGACAAGGAGAAAGAGATGGGACGAGAAGAGAGAGGAAAGAGGAAAGAGAAAAGAGGAGAGAATATATCGTAAGGGCAATTTTCTAATCTTTTTTTGTGAACTGATCGATTCAATTGCTTAGGAAGAAACTACAAAGTTTGCTAGTGATAACTTAGCGAGAGAATCTGTGATAAGAGATTTGTCAAGTTTGAATTAAGTCTCAAACCTCTAAGCCTC
>OVAN01016422.1:0-10618 GCA_900406275.1 Anastatica hierochuntica
CGAATCTGTTCATAGTCGCGGGTTAGTCGGATTTAGTGTTAAATCCGCTATACGAACATGACTGATTCGTCCAGTAGGCTGAATAGCCGAGATAAGGGAGATTTACGGGTTGGGCTTAGGGAATCCGAACAGTAGCACTTGCATGGAACCACTCACTAAGTTATCAATAGATTTCTTATNAAAAATCAGTTTACTTTTACTCTAAATTATAAAGCGTTAGACTCTAACAATACGAATCTCAGAATATGGAATTGAACTTAGGATTTAAAGGCTTAAAACGAACTGATTGTCTTAGAAAAATTATGAGTCCGAACCCTGAAACCTCAATGGACTTAGGGTCCGAGTTAGGGCTTTACAGAGGAAGCAAGACATAACATAGGTAGGCAACGCTTGGGCCACATATTTGATTAGAATTTCCTTTCCTCCTTTAGAGAGGAATTTTGCATTCCACGCATTTATTTTCGATTGGAGATGGTCCCTCACAAAAGCAAAGACTTGGGCTTTCGATCCATGAAGTTTTTCTGGGAGTCCAAGATAAGTTCCCATTCCGCCTTCTTTTTGGATACCCAGGATATCCTTTATCTTCGATCTTTCGGCGGTGGGGATATCCGCTCCAAACGTCACAGATGATTTATTCGGGTTAAGTAATTGTCCCGATACTTCGCCATACCGGCGGATAATGTCGATAATTTCTTTTCCTTGATCCTCAGAGGCTTTGCAGAAGAAAAGACTATCGTCTGCAAAAAGAAGGTGGGAGGTTGATGGGCTTGCTCTAGAAATTTGCATGCCTTGGATTCGCCCATGCCATTCAGCCTCTCGAAGTTGCGCTATAAGAGCTTCCGTACAGATGATGAACAGGTAGGGAGATATCGGATCTCCTTGACGAATTCCTCGGGAAGGGGAGATTCTCCCTTTGGGGACTCCGTTCAGGAGAACCTTGTATGATACTGTTGAGACACAGTACATAATCCACCCTACCCATTTGGGGGAAAAACCCATGTGTAGCATTAGTGCCTCCAGAAACTTCCATTCCACCCTATCATACGCTTTGCTCATGTCTGTTTTAATGGCCATGAACTTCTTTCTACATGCTGGGTTGGATCTTAGCGCATGAAAATTCTCTTGAGTTATCAGGATATTATCCGTAATTAGTCTTCCCGCAACAAAGGCGAATTGCGTCTCTGAGATAAGGCTTGGGAGGGTCTTTTTTAGTCTGAGACTAAGGATCTTCGATATCACCTTATAACTCACATTACATAAGCTGATCGGTCTAAAACCAGACATCTCCCTAGGTTTGTCGGTTTTGGGGATCAAGCAGATGTTTGTTTCGTTTAGTTCTTTTTCGAAACGCCTTGTGGAATAGAATGACTTCACAAGGTTGATTACATCCTTGCCAATGATATCCCAGTGTGATTGGTAAAAAAGAGCCGTCATACCATCTGGGCCAGGTGCCTTTTCTGGCCCAATGGAAAACAAAGCTCTTTTTATTTCCTCCTCCGAAAATTCCCGAGTAAGGGTATCGTTCATTGTTTCTGACACTATATTGGGTATATCCTTCAGGATCCTCTCGAAATCACTTGGATTCGAGGATGAAAAAAATGGAATTGAAATAGTCCGCGGCTAGGGATTCAATGCCTGCCTCGTTATCGATCCATTCTCCATTTTTATCAAGCAAGCCAAGGATTCGATTACGAGCTCGCCTTTGTTTTGTTGAGGCATGGAAGAACTTAGTATTCTTATCGCCCTCTCTTAGCCAATTGGCCCTGCTTTTCTGCTTCCAGAAGATCTCTTCCTCCATATAAGCCAATCCAAGTTTCTTTTTTAGCTCTAGCAGGGTCTCATAGTCTACGTTCTCGTCTGGTTGTGCTTTGTCAATGTTATCTTGAAGCTCCAGGATCAACTTTTCCGAGTTGGTTTTAGCAGTTTTCTTCCATACGGCTATCTCTCGTCTACAAGAGTGAACTAGCTTTGAGAAGCCTTCATGTTCGTTTAGCCGTGTGACATCCCAGCCTCGCATAATCGCTTCTCTCAATCCTGGTTTGCCAACCCACCGTTTATCAAATTTAAAATTCCTCCCAAAGCATTGGGGGAGCTTTTGTATTGAGGCGATGAGTGGTCTATGGTCGGAACCCCACATTTTTAGGTATTCAACAATGGAATGGGGGAATAATTGATGCCAATCTTCATTCCCCATGGCTCTATCTAGGCTCATGTCACGGAAGGGGAGGAAGGATGCCTCTGATCTACGTTTCCCTCCTTGTTTTTCATGGTTTCCCATGATTTCATTAAAATCTCCAATGGTGAACCAAGCACCAAATCTACTAGTAGATATTCGGGTAAGTCGTTCCCAAACATTTCCTCGGCACTTAACGGCCGGATCTCCATAAATAAAAGCTAGAAAGACGCGATTTCCATCAATAATAGTCTCGATATCCAAGATACGATTGTTCATACATATAAAATTAACAGGATAATCGCTAGAATAAAATAAAGCAAGACCCCCACTGAGCCCTTCAGGGTCAACAGTAATCAACCCATCCATGCGCAGGGAAACTTGGGTGTCTTGCAAAAAGCTCCGGATATTCTTCGTCTCAGAAAGGAAAACAAAACCTAGGGAATACTTATGGCACATTTCCACCAGTCGGCGGGAAGTAGTCTTTGATCCCGCCCCTTGACAATTCCAAGCTAAAATCTTCATTCGGGAGGGTTGGATGGGTTCTGGGACCCCATCAAACCTTCCACATTCCTTTGAGATTTCTTGATACTTGGGACAACCCCACTATGAGGGAATAATAGTTTTTTCTTGCTTATTGGCTTCGGACCTCCTTTCTTCCCATCTAGGGTATGTTTCTCGGGTACTCTTGGAGATAACCGTCCGCGAAATAACTTCATCTTCTTCGATACCACACCCAAAGCCATGTTTGGGTTTTTCTGGATTCTCCCTTTGAGGCCCAATGAAGATTTAGAAGTGAAAGAGGACACTTGGGGGAGCCTTCTTAAATTTTCGGCCTCTTTATCCTTTTGGCCCAGCTCCTGGCCCATCTTGAGTCTTGTTTCCAGGGCCTTTGGCGATGGATGCTTCTTTGACAAAGAGAGACCCTTTGGCGACAGGATCTTCACCGGCGGTAAGCTTGAAGACGGACGAAGCTCTCGCTCTTTTCGCAAGCGGAATCGAGATGGGGAGCTGTATCTTTTGGAGCTTGTCGGTGATGGTGATGAATCCGGGGAAGATTCCAGCGATATAAATCTCATGTGCCTCGGCCTAGGAAGGTCCGACACCGTACGCTCAAAACTCTCTTGTTGGTCCACCTGCTCATTGAGTTCTTCACCGAGAAGATCATCATCCAACGGAACACCATCCTCTCGTAGTTCCTTTTCAAGTTCACCGATCGACATTGCTTCCAATCTCTTCTTTTCCTCCGGATCTCTTTCGATTGCTAGGTCACTTTCCTTTACCAGATCCTCCCAATTCTCTGGAGTAGAAGTTCTGGAAAGGAGCTTTTGTGGTTGGGGCGCCTTGTCGGAGCATGGCAGTGGATCTGGGATTCTCGGAACAATGGAGGAGCTCGCGGCAATCCTGGGTCTAGTTCCTTGATGTAAGCTAGAGAGAGATCTCTTATTTGCATTAATGTCAGGAACCGAATCTGTGCGTGGGACCAGGGATTCACATGAGGATCGACTATGATGAAGAGGGGGCTTACGGGTCTGCGACTCTCGTATCGGAGAGGTACCAGCTAAACACTTTTGATTTATCCTATGTTTTTCCATCTGCTTACCCTCCGATACCAATTCCTTTGCTGAGGGATGGTGATTCCTGAGACTGTCTTGGTGGCGTTGGGATTGGTGGCGGGTTGCTAGAGGAGGTGAGCTGTGGCGGTAGGCGCTTATCCGTTCCACCAGCTCATGGCTGCGGACTCTAGTATGGTCCCTTTTCGGTATCCACACCGCTTTCGATTGAGAGGGGTTAAAAACTATGTTCCTCGGATCAGATGAGGAATGCATAGAGTCTTCCCGATAACGGGGATGGTTTGTAGCATGATCCGCCTGTATCCGCTGCCAGACTGAAACTCTTTTATCCATATTCTTATCCAAATATTTGTTATTGTAGAGATTTCGGCGGACTGCTTTCTTCCCAATGTTTGGCTCACGGACAGCTTTGAAATCACCTCTCGGGTAAGCTACATGAGCAGCTTTGGTAGCTTTAATTCTCTTAGCCATTCTTTTTGGTGAGTTTTCGCGGATCTTTTGTTTTTCCATAAGAGCCTCTTTATCCGCTTGTAAACGCCTCTCAGCTTGGTTTATTTTCCTATGTTTTTCCGAAACCAGAGGGCAAGAGCTTTCATCATGTGAGATGAGCCTGCAGGAGTAGCAGTATTTATAGAGCTTTTCATAAAGGAACTCGACGGACGCTGTCTCCCCCGTCTGAAATCTAGCTCGAGTCTTGAACTTGAGAGGCTTTGTTACATCTATTGTGACTTGCATACGAGCATGCTCTTCGTCAGCCACAATGAATTGACCGAGACCGTTTCCGAGATCCTTGAAGGTTTGGTACATCCAAAACAGGGTTGGTATACCAGAAACTGTTATCCAAAAGGTGATGGTGTTTGGAAAATCGTCTCCGCCACTCGGGCTCCATCTTTCTAGAGAGAAAGACCATAGGTTGTAGTGATACGGGCGCCGGCTGAGGACACGCAGGAGGTCTTCCTCGTTATCAAAGTCAAATTGAAAGCGGCCTCTCCCAAGGTTTAGAGCTTTAACTCTACCTTCAACATCCCAAACTTTCTCACTTGGCATAAGAGTAAGAAGAGCATCTGTGTTTCTTCCTTCATGAAAGATTCTGCCAACAAGAGATAACTTAAAATTTTTTAGTCTCTCTGAGAAGTCAAAAGCTTGAATGATGACAACATCATCTTCTTCTTCTTCTTCTTGGTGTAGGTTCTGGGTTTGAGACGCCGGTTTTCTTCTTGAGGATTCTGCTTCATCTTCAGGTCGACGGCGCGGTGGACTAGGTCTCCACCAGCTAGGTATTGGTTTAGCTACAGCTTTGGCAGCCATAGATCTGTTCAGGAATATCAAGTAGACAAACAGGAAACGGCGAGAAGGATGGTGAAGAGAAAAAGAAGACACAGAGAAAGTTTTGTTAGGTCTTTGGTTAGGGGCAGGAGAAAGGAAAAGTGTTGGCTTGAGGATGGTACAAACTGGAGAAAGGAGGAGGAGAAGTTATGGAGAGGTTAAGCTTTTAAGTTTGGGACTTAGGAGTTTTGAGGGGAGTAGAGAAGGAGGGGAGGGATGGGCAGGTTTAGAGATGGCTTAGGGAGGGAGGATAGGTGAGCCATGGCAGCTGGGAGCATCTCTCCGGCGAGACCGCCGGTGCACACCGACCAGAGACCAGTGGGTAAACAAACGAGTTGCTAATTTGGGTAACAAAAGGTAGGTGGGTATTGGTCAAAAGGGAAAAAGCTGAGGAAAATTTGGAAAAAAGTCATAGAAGGGGAAAGGTGTCAGTGGCTAAGGACCATTCTCGGGACGTGGGTCTGGGAGCATTTTTCGAAACGTCAACAAAGTAAACTTAGACTTTTTTTCCGGTTTTGTTTTTATATAGGGGATAATAGTATTATACTTTTTTTCTTCAGAAACACCAAACATTAGTTACGTCGCTGGAAGAGGTTTGCATCGGGCTAAATCAATCCGGCCCTATATAGCTAACGTGGAAAAAAGGTACTTCGTATTTGTGCCCCTTTTGCAAGGGCATCATCATGGACATTAGATAATCTAGGAATAAGATCAAAACTAAACTCTGAAAATCTAACACAGAGTTAGATAAAAAGGTCCAAATCCGCTCTAAAGGCCGACCAATGCGAAGGGTTCTCTGTCATCTCAACAAGTGAAGAGCAATCTGTCTCTATCTTGATTGAAGTGTAGTGTCTCTCCAGAAGACATGTCATAGCCCAGAGTAGTCCGTCAAACTCGACATGAAGAAAAGATAGACTCCGTCTACACCCTTCCATACCTAGAAGATATCTCCTTTCTTGATCCTATAGACACCATCACAATCCACCCACCGGTCCGATGTCTAGCCATGAGGCGTCAACCTGGCACATAAGGGGTTAAGTTGATGTGGAGGGGATAACTGTTGAGTCTTCCAACATACTATTTTCCTCTTCTTTCGGTTCATCTCTTTGGTTTGCTGCTCTCCAACTTTCTGCCTCTAGAGTTGCTATTTGTAGGGTATCCAAGGGTGAAATATTCTTTCCATTGAAGACTTTCTCATTTCTTGCTTTTCAAATGTACCAAATAATCCAAGGGAAGAGATTCCTTTCTTTTTCTGATAAACCCGAATCCTTGGTTCTCCAAAGGAGAAAATCCATATTTAGGTATAAGGAGATACTCGGGAAGAAGCCCATAAGTGTGGGCAAACATGAGAGTGTTATACTTGAAAAGCGGATGGACATTCGAATAAAAGGTGATTCATTGTTTCCTCGTTACCACTGCATCTTGGACAACTACAGTCCATGCTCAAATAACGAAAAACAAGATTATGACATGTCGACACACATCCCGAGAGTGCTTGCCACATAAAATGTTTCATCTTCTTTGATGTCTTTACTTTCCAAACTTGGTTTTTTTAAAGTGGTGATGCTTGGTTCGAGGAGTGGTGCAGGTGCTACTGTAGCCCTCGTCTTGCTCGCTATCTCATAACCTGATTTAACTGTATAAGCACCAGACTTTGTATAGCACCATACATATCCATCCTGTGTAAAGAGCCGACTTGGTCTCATTCCTAGGATTAAAGGAATATCCTCTGGGTGAATAAGGTCTCTAAGTCTCATTTCATTCCATCCGGTCGAATCTCATAATAATAGATCATTCACTAGTAAGGAAGGGTCTCGATCCTGGGATCGGATAGCAGGTCTCGCCGAACGGGCCGAGACAACTGGAATCCACGGTTCATATCATACACTAGTATTACATCCCGAACCAATAGTCTTTCTAAGACCTTTAAAAAGGAGGGGTCATGCCGCAAGAATGCTCCTCTACCCAAAAGATGGGGATCCAGATTCATAGACCTCCAGAGGGGAGGAATGTGTATAATATCGACCTGTAAGTACCCGAGCCAATAGAGAGGCTGGGTAGTGGAGAAGGTGTCATAGCTGTTTAGCTAGAAGAGCTAAGTTGAAGTCAAGTAGATCTCTAAATCCTAGGCCACCCAACTCGTGGGGAGTACATATATTATTCCATGCAATCCAGTGCATGCCGTTGCTATTGTTTTTGGAACTCCACCAGAAGTTAGAGATAACACTATTGAGTTTCTCTATGATACTTGAGGTAGGAGGAAACACGACATGGTATAGGTTGGAAGCGCTTGCCCCACATATTTAATTAAGACCTCATTTCCTCCCTTAGAAAAAAAATTTGAGGTCCAAATATTAACTCTGTTACTTAGTTTCTCTTGAATAAAGGCAAAGACTTTCTTTTTAGAGTCACAAATTTGTTATGGGAGTTCCAAGTACATCCCCATACCCCCTTCTTTATTTATACCAATCAAAGATTTGATTTACCTTTTGGTTTGTGTGTCTACCATTTTCCAAAGACAATAGAGGATTTCGTACAGTTTAATTGTTGACATGACGTCTTCCCGTATGTTTCGATTATCTTAAAAATCTCTGCACTTTGCAGGAGGTCCACCTTAAAAAAGAACAGACTATCATCAGCGAAGAGAAGGTGGGAAATCGGGGGACTCCCCCGGGAAATACGTAAGCCCGTTAGACGTCGTTCCATCTCCGCCCCGTTAAGAAGAGATATAAGGGCCTCAATGAGGATAATGAATAGGAATGGAGATAGAGGATCACCCTGTCTCAGGCCTTGTGAAGGTTTTATGCAACCTTTTGCCTCACCATTTATTAGTACTTGGTAAGAAACTGAGGAAATACAATACATCATCCACATCACCTATTTTGGGTGGAAACCAAGTTTTAGCATTAGGGCTTCAAGGAAACTCCATTCCACCTGATCGTAGGCTTTGCTCATATTTGTCTTTATTTCCATAAACGTGGATTTACACATCGAACTCGTACGCAGGGCATGGAATTTATCTTGGGCAAGTAGGATATTATCAGTGATTAAACGTCCAGCCATAAAGGCCGATTGTGTCTCCGAAATCAGGTTTGGGAGGGATCACTTGAGTCTTTTACATAGAAGCTTTGAAATGATCTTGTAACTCACATTACATAAGCTAATTGGCCGATATTCTGTCATCGCTCAAGGTCTCTCTGTTTTTGGAATAAGGCATATATTAGTCTAATTTAGCATCGGGTCGAAACTTTCAGAAGTGAAGAATTCCTTAACAATTTTAACAATGTCTTGGCTCATAACTGGCCAGAATCTTTGGTAGAACCGACTTGTCATCTCATCAGGTCTTGGAACCTTGTCAAGGTTGATATCAAAAATTGCTGCTTTAATTTCCTCGATTGACGGTTCTTGGACTAGAAGTTGATTTGTAGTATCTGGAACTTTCGCGGTAATAAACTGGAGTGCTTTATCAAAATTAGTTGGCCTGGAAGTGGTGAAAATGTTGTGGAAGTATTGTGTAACTATTTTTTTGATTCCTTTTGGGTTCTCCACTAAGACCCCGTTTGTATCCTTTAACCCGAAGATACAGTTCCTGGCTCTACGCAGCTTTGTAGTGGCAAAGAAAAAAGTAGTAGACCTGTCTCCCTCCTTATGCCACTGGGCTCTACTCTTCTGTTCCAAAATAAGTCTTCTTCTCTAAAGGCTTCGATCAGGCTACGCCTTAGAGCTTCCACTTCTTCTGTTGTTGTGGTATTGTCTGCTTATGCTACATCAATTTTAGCCTTAAGTTCCTCAATGCGAACTGCCACATTGGATTGGTTAGTCTTCTTCCATGTGGAGATATGCTTCCTACATGAGACTATTTTGCTATGGAAATCACGGTTATTGGATGGGTCAAAAGCACCCCACCCTCGCTTTACCGCTTCCTTAAATCTAGGTTTTCCAATCCATCTCATGTCAAATTTAAAGCTTTTCCTCATGGACCATGATCCAGAATGGATTCGGGCGAGAATTGGTCTATGGTTCGAATCCCAAAGTTTCAGGTACTCCACATTAGTGTGGAAAAAAAGGTCATGCCAAACTTCATTTCCAACTGCTCTGTCTAGTCGACACTTGACTTTCCCATTGCTCTGCCTCCCTACCTAGGAGAGAAAACTACCCTTAAAGGGGAAATCGACCATACCACAATGGTCGAGCATGGTTCGAAAGGGTATGAAAGAAGATTCTGGGTGTCGTTTCCCACCTCGCTTTTCATGATTACCTAAAATCTTATTAAAATCTCCTATCATGAGCCAAGCGTCATTGCGAGTAAGACTGAACCGTGTTAGACGTTTCATGCTTCCTCTCGGTACTTTACTATCGGATCTCCGTATACAAAGGTCATATAACATTTGTGACCTTCAATTTTTGTCTCAACGTCGATCATACGATTATCCGCATAACTAATAGTAATAAAGGATCGTTTATATAAAAAAGAGCTAGACCCCCGTTTCGACCTATCGGTTCCACGATACACACATGGTCATAACCAAAATAAACTTGCATATTCTGCAGAAAATAACGATTGTTCTTGGTCTCTGATAGGAATAAAAAACTAGGCGAAAAGCAACGATGCACTTCTTCCAAATGTTCTTTTGTCAAGTTGGCACCCGCCCCTTGACAGTTCCACGCAACGATATTCATTTATCTTATTTACAAAATCTCTCTATCAGATATGATTACGTTCAAAAGAATTATATTAGATACTCATAATTAAAGATGTTGTTTTTGGAGGCGAGGATATATTATTTTAAAAGAAAGAATTTATTGTTATCAAAAAAATATATTATTTACAAAGAAATTATATTAGATGTATAAAAAATCATATTTAACAAAAAATCAAATTACATCTTCTATCTTTCAATTCTTTTTTGTTTTCTTTTGTTCATGGTTTGGAGATAAAATTGCACTTCATTTCAGACACTATGATACACACTATGATACTTTGTTGGTGATCCAAAAAAGCTGCATCCCACTACTTTAGCTTGCTCCAATCTGGATGTAGGCCGTGTGTTGGTTGATGTGGATTTGACGAAGGAACTTCCAAAGCAGTTTCAGCTTACATCGAAGGATGGTCTCTCGGCTGATATTGGTGTTTCTTATCCGTGGCTCCCTCCTAAGTGTTTAAGCTGTGAGAAGTGGGGTCATTTAGCAGCTAAGTGTCCTAAGAGTAAGGATATTTCGGTTTCTCCAGTCAGGCTTTTGCGGTGGCAGAGTGGGGAGGTTTGGGTTGACTCAGCATTGGGTAGGGTGGTTGCAGATGTGGTGAGTAAGGAGGCTGTGGTTGCAGATGTGTTGAACAAGGAGGCTGTGGTTCATAGTCCACAACAGGTTAGAGAGGATCGTGCTGGATCTTCTGGTAGAGATCTGGAGGCTGGCGATGATTTGGGGTTGCGTAGAATGTGGCTTTGAGGTCTGAGAGTGATCAGTCTCAGGTGGCAGTTGAGGAGTCAGATGGTGGTCTGGTTGAGCAGGAATGGTCTCATGTTTCTCCAGCTAAGTCTCATAA
>OVAN01016423.1:0-10025 GCA_900406275.1 Anastatica hierochuntica
AATTCAATTTCAAAATGTCACGCCTTAATATTACTATTGTAATTGCAAAATAATTTCCTTTCCCCTTGATATTTGTGTAATTATATAATAGTATAATACTATGACTGAAATTTTTCCTAGGCGCAGAATAACATTTTAAAAGATTTAGAAAATTTTAAATTCAAACAATACTTTTAACATATATAAGATTTTTAAAAAGTTTAAAAATTTATATATTTATTTTTTGGTATATTTTATATTATATAAAGTGTTTAGGAGTTTTTTGATGATTCTTTAAGGGAGAGAAAACAAGTGAATGAAGACAATGATGAATGTAGAAAGATTTATCTTTAATTGGTAGAGCAAAGGTTTCGATACAATAGTGTTTTCGAGTAAAGTGTTCGAATGTCCCATTAGGGTTATTCCCTTTAGGTTTTATAGATATTCAAAGACGATATTTTTATATATTTTAGAGATTTTATAGCGGTTAGTCAACTTATTTAGGACGTATATGAAGTTTTGATAAATTAATTATTAAAAAAAATAGAAACATTGCTCATTTACCATGAAAGAAAGTTTAACATAGATTAATATAAATGTAGAATGTGGTTAGAAATTTTTTTAACAACACTAAAGAGTATAAACTTCAGTATATAGAGAATTTACCAAGAAATTCTATATTTTCGTAGGGGTTAACCCACTGATTTTGAGAAAAATTCAAAAAAAATGAAAATCTTGTTATAATGTATAGTTGCATCGTTCACTTACATAAGATGATGGTCAAAGAGCTTTGGAAACTTTGTTGTCTCTGTTTCTCTAGATAATAGAGATTTTATAGCGTTTAGTCAACTTATTTAGACCGTATGTGAAATTTTAATAAATTAATTGTTAAAAAAATAGATATGATGCTTTTGTATCAAGAAAGAAAATTTAGCATACATTCATATAAATGTAGAATGTGGTTAGAAATTTTTAAACAACACTAAAGTGTATAAACTTAAGTATTTAGAGCATTTACAAAAAAAACTCTAAATTTTCGTAGGGGTTAACCCACTGATTTTGAGAAAAATTCAAAAAATATGACAATCTTGTTTTAATGTATAGTTACGTCATTCACTGGCATAGGATGATGGTCAAAGAGGTTTGGGACCTTATTGTCTCTGTTCCTTTAGATAATAGAGATTTTATAACGGTTAGTCCACTTATTTAGGCCGTATATGAAGTTTTAATAAATTAATTGTTAAAAAAATAGAAACGATGCCCATTTACCATGAAACAAAATTTAGCATAAATTAATATAAATATAGAATGTGGTTAAAATTTTTTTAATAACACTAAAGAGTATAAACTTCAGTATATAGAGCATTTACCAAGAAACTCTATATTTTCGTAGGGGTTAACCCCCTGATTTTTAAAAAAATTCAAAAAAAATGACAATCTTGTTTTAATGCATAGTTGCATCGTTCACTTACATAAGATGATGTCAAATAGGTTTGGAACCTTTGTTGTCTCCATTTCTCTAGATAATAGAGATTATTTATCGTATAGTCCACTTATTTAGTTCATATATGAAGTTTTAATAAATTTATTGTTAAAAATTAGATACGATGTCTTTGTATCATGAAAGAAAGTGCATCATACATTAGTATAAATTTAGAATGTGGTTAAAAATTTTTAAACAACAGTAAAGTGTATAAACTTCAGTATTTGGAGCATTTACCAAAAAACTCTATTTTCGTAGAGGTTAACCCACTAATTTTGAGAAAAATTAATAAAAAATGACAATCTTGTTTTAATGTATAGTTCCATCATTCACTGACATAGGATGATGGTCAAAGAGGTTTGGGACCTTTGTTGTCTCTTTTTCTTTAGATAATAGAGATTTTATAGTGGTTACTCCACGTATTTAGACCTTATATGAAGTTTTAATAAATTAATTGTTAATAAATAGAAACTATGCCCATTTACCATGAAACAAAATTTAGCATTGATTAATATAAATGTAGAACGTGGTTAGAAACTTTTTAACAACACTAAAGAGTATAAACTTCAGTATATAGAGCATTTACCAAGAAACTGTTTATTTTTGTAAGGGTTAATCCACTGATTTTGAGAAAAAAAAAATGACAATCTTGTTTTAATCCATAGTTGCATCGTTTACTTACATAGGATGATGATCAAAAAAGTTTGGAACCTTTGTTGTCTTCGTTTCTTTGGATAATAGAGATTTAATAGCGGTTAGTCCACTTATTTATGTCGTATATGAAGTTTTAATAAATTAATTGGTAAAAAAATAGAAAAGATGCCCATTTCCCCTGAAATAAAGCTTAGCTTTTAATAAATTAATTGTTAAAAAATAGAAAAGATGCCTATTTACCATGAAAGAAAGCTTAGCATAGATTAATATAAATGTAAAATGTGGTTAGAAATTTTTTAACAACCCTAAAGAGTATAAACTTCAGTATATAAAGCATTTACCAAGAGACTATATTTTTCGTAGGGGTTAACCCACTAATTTTGAGAAAAATTCAAAAAAAAAATGATAATCTTGTTTTAATGCATAGTTGCATCATGCACTTACATAAGATGAGAGTCAAAGAGGTTTGGAACCATTGTTGTATCCGTTTTTCTAGATAATAGAGATTTTATAGCGTTTAATCTACTTCTTTAGGCCGTATATGAAGTTTTAATAAATTAATTGTTAAAAAATTGATATGATGTCTTGGTATCATGAAAGAAATTTTAGCATACATTAATATAAATGTAGAATGTAATTAGAAATTTTTAATTTACACTAAAGTGTATAAACTTCAGTATTTAGAGCATTTACCAAAACAAACTCTTTATTTTCGTAGAGGTTAACCCACAGATTTTGAGAAAAATTCAAAAAAAATGACAATCTTGTTTTTATGTATAGTTGCATCATTCACTGCCATAGGATGATGGTCAAAGAGATTTGGGACCTTTGTTGTCTCCATTTCTGTAAATAATAGAGATTTTATAGCGGTTAGTCCACTTATTTAGGCCTTATATGAAGTTTTAATAAATTAATTGTTAAAAATAGAAATGATGCTCATTTACTATGAAATAAAGCCTAGCATAGATTAATATAAATTTAGAATATGTTTAGTAATTTTTTAACAACACTAAAGAGTATAAACTTCGGTATATAGAACATGTACCAAAAAACTCTATATTTTCGTAGGGGTTAACCCCCTGATTTTGAAAAAAATTCAAAAAAATGACAATCTTGTTTTAATGCATAGTTGCATCGTTCACTTACATAAGATGATGTCAAAGAGGTTTGGAACTTTTGTTGTCTTCGTTTCTCTAGATAATAGAGATTTTATATCGTTTAGTCCACTTATTTAGGCAGTATATGAAGTTTTAATAAATTAATTGTTAAAAAATAGATACGGTGCCTCTGTATCATGAAAGAATGTTTAACATACATTAATATAAATTTAGAATGTGGTTAGAAATTTTTAAACAACAGTAAAGTGTATAAACTTCAGTATTTAGAGCATTTACCAAAAAACTCTATATTTTCGTAGGGGTTACCCACTCATTTTGAGAAAATTAAAAAAAAATGACAATTTTGTTTTAATGTATAGTTGTATCATTCACTGGCATCGGATGATGGTCAAAGAGGTTTGGGATCATTGTTCTCTCCGTTTCTTTAGATAATCGAGATTTTATAGCGGTTTTTTTAGCTCTAATCAAGGATCTTCCATTTTCGAATCGAAGCAAAAGCCAAGGAAGCTAGTAGTTATCTCTGAGTTTATAGCGGTTTAAAATTGAAGGATTTTATAGTGGTTTTTTTATAGCGGTCAGTCGAGTTATTTAGGCCGTATATGAAGTTTTAATAAATTAATTGTTAAAAAATAGAAACGATGTCAATTTACCATGAAAATAAGTTTAGCATAGATTAATATAAATGTATAATGTGGTTAGAAATTTTTTAACAACACTAAAGAGTATAAACTTCAATATATAGAGCATTTACCAAGAAACTCTACATTATTGTAAGGATTAACCCACTGATTTTGAGAAAAATTCAAAAAAATAACAATCTTGTTTTAATGCACAGTTGCATCGTTCACTTACATAGGATGATGGTCAAAGCGGTTTGGAACCTTTGTTGTCCCCGTTTCTTTAGATAATAGAGATTTTATAGCGGTTAGTCCACTTATTTAGACCGTATATGAAGTTTTAATAAATTAATTGTTTAAAAAATAGAAACGATGCCCATTTACCATGAAAGAAAGCTTAACATAGATTAATATAAATGTAGAATATGGTTAGAATTTTTTTAACAACACTAAAGAGTATAAACTTTTGTATATAAAGCATTGACCAAGAAACTCTATATTTTCGTACGGGTTAACCTACTGATTTTGAGAAAAATTCAAAAAAAATGACAATCTTGTTTTAATGCATAATTGCATCGTTCAATTACATAGGATGATGGTCAAAGATGTTTGGAACCACTGTCGTCTCCGTTTCTCTAGATAATAGAGATTTTATAGCGTTTAGTCCACTTATTTAGGCCGTATATGAAATTTTAATAAATTAATTGTTAAAAAATAGATACGATCCTTTGTATCATGAAAGAAAGTTTAGCATACATTAAAATAAATGTAGGATGTGGTTAGAAATTTTTAAACAACACTAAAGTGTATAAACTTCAGTATTTAGAGGATTTTGAGAAATTTTTTTAAAAAAATACAATATTGTTTCAATGTATAGTTGCATCATTCACTGGCATAGGATGATGGTCAAAGAGGTTTGGGACTTTTGTTGTCTCCGTTTCTTTAGATAATAGAGATTTTATAGCGGTTATTTCACTTATTTAGGCCTTATATGAAGTTTTTATAAATTAATTGTTAAAAAAATATAAACGATGTCCATTTACCATGAAATAATGTTTAGCATATATTAATATAAATGTAGAATTTGGTTAGAAACTTTTTCACAACATTAAAGAGTATAAACTTCAATATATAGAGCATTTACCAAGAAACTTAATATTTTCGTAGGGGTTAACCCACTAATTTTGAGAAAAATTCAAAAAATGACAATCTTGTTTTAATGTATAGTTGCATCGTTCACTTACATAGGATGATGGTCAAAAAGGTTTGGGACCTTTGTTGTCTACGTTTCTTTAGATAATAGAGATTTTATAGCGGTTAGTCTATTTATTTAGGCCGTATATGAAGTTTTAATAAATTACTTGTTAACAAAATAGAAACGATGTCTATTTACCTTGAAAGATAGCTTAGCATAGATTAATATAAATGTAGAATATGGTTATAACTTTTTTAACAACACAAAAGAGTATAAACTTCAGTATATAGGGCATTTACCAAGAAACTCTATATTTTCGTAGGGGTTAATATTTTCGTAGGGGTTAACCCAATTATTTTGTGAAATATTCAAAAAATGACAATCTTGTTTTAATGCATAGTTGGATCGTTCATTTAAATAGGATGATGGTCAAAGATGTTTGGAACCATTGTTGTCTCCGTTTCTCTAGATAATAGAGATTTTATAGCGTTTAGTCCACTTATTTAGGCGGTATATAAAGTTTTAATTAATTAATTGTTAAAAAATAGATACGATGCCTTTGTTTCATGAAAGAAAATTTAGCATACATTAATATAAATGTAGAATGTGGTTAGAAATTTTTAAACAACACTGAAGTGTATAAACTTCAGTATATAGAGCATTTACCAAAAAAACTCTACATTTTCGTTGGGGTTAACCCACTGATTTTGAGAAAAATTGAATCTTGTTTTAATGTATAGTTGCATCATTGACTGGCATAGGATGATGGTCAAAGAGGTTTGGGATCTTTGTTGTCTCTGTTTGTTTAGATAATAGAGATTTTATAGCGGTTAGTCCACTTATTTAGGCCGTATCTGAAGTCTTAATAAATTAACTGTTAAAAATAGAAACGATTTCCATTTACCATGAAATAAATTTTAGCATAGATTATTATAAATGTAGAATGTGGCTAGAACTTTTTTAACAACACTTAAGAGTATAAACTTCAGTATATAGAGCATTTACCAAGAAACTCTATAGTTTTGTAGGGGTTAACCCACTGATTTTGAGAAAAATTCAAAACAAAATGAAAATCTTGTTTTAATGCATAGTTGCATCGTTCACTTACATAGGATGATGGTTAAAGAGGTTTGGAACCTTGGTTGTCTCCATTTCTTTAGATAATAGAGATTTTATAGCGGTTAGTCTACTTATTTAAGCCGTATATGAAGTTTTAATAAATTAATTGTTAAAAAAATAGAAAAGATTATAATCTTCAAGGGGATCTTCGCCTTGCATTGGTTAAGATCATGGATTGGGCTCGTGACCAGGGCCAGAGCATTGGTTTACACGATTTCTAATAAGGTCCATTCCACGGTCCTTGGTCTGGCTAAGACTCGACTCTAAGAGAATAAAATTACACTCATCAGTTGTCCCTCACTCGTCTATTTTTTAGTATTAGAATTTGAAGAGTAGATTCGTTCTCTGAGTTATTCTTGACTTTAGTCATCGTCTTCATGATTTTCCATAGCATTAGCTGGATTGTGTTTGCCGAGCCTTGGTTTCGCCAAGGGTTTTCCATTGATGAGCTTGGGCTGAAGCTTCGGGTCGAATGTTCGGTCGAGTATGCGTAGTTGCCAGCCTGTTGCTCCATTGCTTTTGTGCGCCACCTCTTTAAGTATCCATCAATACCCCTTTTCCGATAATCATGTTCTGACAGACAACCTCAAGAAGAGCATGATGCAATCCGGGTATACAAAATTTTTAGTTGTGTTAGTCAGATTGCCAATCATTCAACCCCCAGCGAGAGATTCACAGGATCCTTCCAATCCTAGGCCAGAGGTGAAGAGAGGTCCGAATGACCCATATGGCTTGACCCCAATAAACCTCGTGCCGACTCACCCCCGATCCGGTGGTTGAAGGAGAGGCTTTGCGGAGGAAGTTGTTGTCTCACGATTTGAGCAGGTTCGTTAGCGTCCACCACCATTCTTCCAGGGATATATTTGCCGATCTTATGCAGATATAGTTTCTGAATTTCGATTCGTGTCATCCCTAAGTATTTACTCTTTGTCCATTCGCAGCTCGCCGTTGATATCTGATAACATCATTATTTTACCACTTTTTCTTTAGATTTTAATATGTTTTATTGGTGTTTTTATACAATTCTCAATTATTAGAAGTATTTTTATTTTATTTGTGTTATTTCAAGTCATTTCAGGTCAACCAATGATATTTGGAGCTTTGTGGAGCTAATTGGGGCAAAGTTAATTTCTGGACAGTTTCCAAACATCAGAATTATCATCCAAAATGAAAGCATTTCTCTCAATGGATTTTGATGAAATTTGTAAATGATCTAGATAATTGAATTAGCCTTCTTACCAAGGTGGTCTCGCATCATTTGGAGCATTGGATAAAAAGTTACACTAATATTACTGAACATTGGTCCAGCTGCCTCGCAGATGAAGGATGCGTAGAAAGGTCAAAGCAAAGGGAAGACCATTTGGGTTTCGAATCAGATATTCTCTAGAATCAAATGGATCTATTCCAAGCCTTTTTATTCACAACAACACAACTCAAGACTTTTTTAAACGAAGCCCAACATTTAGAGGCCTTAAACGCCCGATTTCACACTTTTGATCTAATGAGGAAATGTACTATAAGTAGTTGCTTTTAGATTTTGGTTTGAAGAGATTTTTTTTAGGTTTTAGATCAAATAAACACCTAAGGAGGTAGGTACGACACCCTTTGGGGTCGCGCCCCTTATAGCCTCCTAAGGATCCGTCTCATCTCAATACATCCATATTTCTTTCATCATTCGGTTTTATCTATCTTTCTCCCTTTGTTTTGATATGAATGCTTGATGTCATGATTGATTTCGTGTTTACATGTTACTAATCTATTTGTTTGCATGTTAGGTAGTAGATTAGAAGGAGTCAATGAGTTTACTTGAATAGGATTAATAGTCGATTAGGTTTTATCAATAACGTTATCACCTTTATTCATTACGAAAGCTGGTACGGGAATAGATCTATAGTGGTATCCCTTCCAAAAGCTTTTCTGACCGCTGGATCTAGTATTTGGTAAGCCTTTATAGGTAGGCTTTGAAAGTATACCGACTTTAGAATCGTGAACAATCAGTCTTGATCGAGTTAATGCGTGTTTTTATATCAATGACCCGTGCGAAAGTCGATGCATCTTAGTATTTAAACACAAAACCCCAAACCTCGAAAGTGGAGAGGATTTACCTTAGTGGTTGTGTTCTAGACCGAAGCTTAATGCTGCTGGTGTCAATAACATCAAAATCGACGCCCGAAACTTCCGGAGGCCTCTGAATACAAACTTCGAAGCGAAACGAAACAACTAAAAGCGTCGAAGAACCGCTTCGCTTCGGAGGAATGTCTAAACGCCGATTGACGCCGAACCTACGAACGANAGTCTTGGAACCGGTTGATGACTGAACTAGAAGCCGATCTAGACGTCGATTGGAACCGAGACCAGAGGTCCGTCTTGGCGCCAGGACCAAGCTGTGTCCTTGGCGCCAATCGGCGCCAGTACCAAGCTGTGTCCTTGGCGCCAATTTGCGGCAGGACCAAGCTGTGGCCTTGGCGCCCATTGGCGCCAGGACCAAGC
This sequence comes from Anastatica hierochuntica, assembly GCA_900406275.1. Lineage (NCBI taxonomy): Eukaryota > Viridiplantae > Streptophyta > Magnoliopsida > Brassicales > Brassicaceae > Anastatica > Anastatica hierochuntica. Next base: position 8,656 of record OVAN01016423.1, read on the forward strand.
TGTGTCCTTGGCGCCAATTGGCGCTAGGACCAAGTTGTGTCCTTGGCACCAATTGGCGCCAGGACCAAGCTGTGTCCTTGGTGCCAATTGGCGCCAGGACCAAGCTGTGTCCGTGGCGCCAATTGGCGCAAGGACCAATCTATGTCCTTAGCGCCAGTTGGCACTGAGGCGCGGATAACATTCAGCCGTAGTCCGTTGACTGAACCACGTCCGTTCTGATCGTCATTTCTTCCGAATCGTCACTTGATCGTCTCTCATTTCGTCTTGATTGGAGTTTCCGTCAAGTCGTCATGACAGGAGACACAAGGATTCGTGCTTTCCGTGGATTTCGTATCAATCGTATAAAACGACAACGGTTAACTTAAGCACCGGAAGAGTCTAAAATATACGATTGACCATATCGGTCCAAGAAGCTGTTGCCGCGTATTCTTATGAAAAATGGTTTTCCGCGATAAATCGTAAAAGTAACTTAGCCGCGAAACGGCCCGAAAGGGCGCAAACCGCGATAACGGTCCACTTACGATTTTCGGGCGAGAACCGGCCCACTTGCAATGACGGTTCACCAGGGTTTTTGCGAAAATGTCAAGTTCGGGGAAGATAAGAAAGGATCTCAAAATGATATAGGAAAATCAGGGAAAAAGGAATATTTCCGCGAAAAGATATGCACGAATCGGGACGAAAAAAGAAATCGAGTCAGCCCACAAAAATCTATATAAAGGACGCAAAGTGAAAAAAAGAAGAATTCATTCACAGAGCTTCTCGTCACCGCAAAACACTTAGAAAAACTAGGGTTCGTACTTTGTTTTCGTTAGCGAGCTGCGTCTCAACTAGGTTACGAGTCTANTTGCGTCTTAACTAGGTTACGAGTCTACACTTTAGTTCTAGGTAATTGTCGCCAACAGTTCTTGCGGCCACGGCTTAACACCGTTTGCTAACGCTCAGATCACGAAATTCGAAAAAGATCCCTTAACTTTCTTTGTTAACTGTGTCTGTCGAATCGTTCTTCGTTTACGTTTTTCATTTTACTTTAGATTCGTTCTCGTATTCATTCTGTATTCGTTCACGTTAACCTGTTTTGTGAATCCTATTACTTTATCACGTTAAACTCATATCGCTTCCAATCTGTTCGTATTAATTCACTTTCGTTATCAACTTATTTCGTTTCGTAACTTGTTTGTCTTTTAGTTTCGTATTTCTTATTTACTAACTCTTTAACTCACTNACCACATAACATTGACAGTGAAAATTTCGGTTCTCACAGTTTGGCGCTAGAGAGAGGGAGCACACGCGATTTCTTCACGCCAGATCACTTTTCGAGCAGGAAACGATATGTCTGAAACAGCAGACGATATCGTCTCCTCCTTCGAGGA
>OVAN01016424.1:0-10617 GCA_900406275.1 Anastatica hierochuntica
CATCGGATGCATGTGTTGTTTCTAATCTAATTGATCTTAGTTGCTTTAAATGGACTTAATTTGGTTAAATTTTAATTTATATACCTTATAATTGATAAGATTTAATTTATGGATATACATTTTTACTCAAATTATTTTTTTTAAANTCCATGCAGACTTCTAGAGGGTATAAGGGTAATTGTCCCTTCTATTTTTTTGTTTGTTCATAAGGGCGTTGAATGTAATTTCCCTACCTCCAAAAGTTAGTTTTGTCTAAAAAATATGTTTTGGGTTACTAACTTAGAAAAAAATTTGTTTTAGGTTATTTTTTACAATTTGCTCTATTAAAAATCCAATCAACTAATGACATCCGTTAAAAATTTTTGAGTTATAGTTTCACGACGTAAACTCATTCCGCTATAAGATATTGCAAATAATAATGGGCCTAACGAGGCCCATAATGAAACTGAGAAAAATCGAGCCTCCGGCGCTAGAAAGGTAAAAAGCACACTGTGTCACTGAAGAAGAAGACTCGAACAATCCAATTCCAATTAAAGACAATGGCGGCGTCTATGGCTTCTCACGTTTCGACGGCTCGATCCCCAGCTTTTCCCCTCTCCTCTTCATCGTCCTTCTTTCCCGGCACTTCTCTCAGGAGATTCTCCGCCGTATCGCCCACTTCTCCGACGAGCTTCTCCTCCCTCTGCCTTCGTGTCTCCTGTCAAGCCTCCTCCGTCACTTCGCCTTCCTCTGCTTCCGATGTGAAAGGTTTTGGGTTCTTCTTCATTTTCTAAATTTTCCGTATTCTACTAAGTTCCATTCTAGGGTTCAATTCCATCGCTCATCACCATTTCTTTCAGAAACTTTCCTCGCGAATCACAAATTTGATCTTGTATCATACTTTACTCGAGAAAATGTGTAAATTGGCTCATTGTTGCATCTGTTGATTGAGAAATTAGGCTATCTTTTTGTTAGTCTGTTCGTCGGAGTTTGTCTATAGAATCATTAGTAACGAGAACCATTTCTTGCTTGGTGTGAAGGGAAATCTGATCTGAAGGACTTTCTTGCCATAGATGATTTTGACACAGCGACCATAAAAAAGATTTTAGACAAGGCTGCAGAGGTCAAAGCCCTGCTTAAGTCAGGGGAGAGGAACTATCTACCTTTTAAAGGGAAGTCTATGTCTATGATCTTTGCAAAACCGTCAATGAGGACTCGGGTTTCTTTCGAGACTGGGTTTTTCTTGCTTGGTGGCCATGCATTGTATCTAGGACCCAATGATATCCAGATGGGTAAGCGGGAAGAAACCCGTGATGTTGCTCGTGTTCTCTCACGCTACAATGACATCATTATGGCTCGTGTATTTGCTCATCAGGTATGCTGGTGAGTTTTTGATTGATTGATTAGTAAAGGACCTCCCAAATGGAACTCATGGAATAAGTATTTACACATTCCTATGGCTTGTTCTTATCTCAGAAAAGTTAATAGCATTCTTGTGTGTGTTTTCTGTGTTTTGTTAGTGGCGTGAATTTTTGGTTTTCAACTGAATTGATTGATCTCTCACTTCCTTCTAAATTTCGGAAAGCTGAATGACATTTCTTTCACAGGACATTCTTGATTTGGCTAACTACTCGAGTGTACCAGTTGTCAATGGTCTGACGGATCATAACCATCCCTGTCAAATTATGGCCGATGCTCTCACAATGATTGAGCACATTGGTCAAGTGGAAGGGACAAAGGTTAGTTAACCTTTTCCCCAGCTGCATGCTATTGTGTACCTTCCTTATCATTCGTCATCGGTAACTTATGCAGTAGCCAGTAGCTGCTTGTTAAGTAAACCATGACGGAAACAGAAACAAGTCCACGATTGGTGTTTATGTTCTTGACATCAAAGTTTATACATTTCAAAGCTATCGGCAAAATAAAGCACAACTAGTCTAGACGTATATGATGATCTCATTATGTTTCTCATACATGCAACCTCATATACAAAACCTAATTTTCACTTACTCTAATTCGCAAACTTCAGGTTGTCTATGTTGGAGATGGGAACAATATGGTGCATTCATGGTTAGAATTGGCATCTGTTATTCCATTTCATTTTGTTTGTGCTTGCCCAAAAGGGTTTGAACCAGACAAAGAAAGAGTTTTAAAGGCAGAACAGGCTGGATTAAGTAAGATAGAAATCGTCAACGATCCTAAAGAAGCTGTCATAGGAGCTGATGTGGTATACTCAGACGTATGGGCCAGTATGGGGCAAAAGGATGAAGCTGAATATCGCCGTAAAGCATTCCAAGGATTCCAGGTGACATAATCGTTATCGGCGTATGTGGGATCTTACTTAAGTACACGTATGAACCTCATTATTTTTGAATGTCAATTGCAGGTCGATGAAGCTCTAATGAAATTGGCTGGTCCAAAAGCCTATTTCATGCATTGTTTGCCTGCAGAGAGAGGAGTGGAGGTGACCAATGGAGTGGTGGAGGCTCCTTATTCGATTGTCTTCCCACAGGCGGAGAATCGCATGCATGCCCAAAATGCTATAATGCTTCATCTGCTCGGCTTTTAAAATGCTTTGCTATCTTAGCTCTCTTATGCTGTTTGCGGTGTACCATTGACTTACTGTACTCTTTATTGACCTTAGTTTGACAAACCTTGTCTGAATAATATTATTGCTGGCTTCAGCTGGGAATATGAATGTGCTTGTTTTTTTTATATATTCTAGAGTCTGAATCCCACGATTCACCCAGCTTTAAGCCACAGGAAAACACAGGGTTTTTGGAAGGTAAAAAAACCTAGTTGCAATTTGAAACGAAGGCGTCCCATCTGCCGATGGATTTTGATAAAGTTAGGCTTTGATCGTTACCTCATTCAGCAGGTTCGTTCGTTTTCTCATTCAGCAGGTTCGTTCGTTTCTTCATTAAGCAGGTTCGTCTAGATGATCCATCCAAATGATGCATATGGATTGATCATCTGAATGATGTTCATTTCCATTTTTATCCGTTCATCTGGATGATTCATTTAGATGGTTCATTTGGATGCAGATGTTCTATTTGTGTGCTCATCTAAATGGTTTATCTGGATTATTGTAATAAGAAAAAGACTAAAATACCCTTGTTTTAATATAATTATATTTTTTTTAATTTTATTTTAGTTTTTTTTAATCAAATGAACAGAGCTATACTTTTATTTCACGGTGGTGGCAGAAAAATGCAGTTTGCGGTTTTGGCCCCGAAATACGATTTTGCTGTTTTTGAAAAAAGTGAGATTTTGTGGTTTTGTCAGGAATATGTGATTCTACCGTTTTGAAGGAAAAATGCATTTTTTGTGGTTTTAGCGAAAATTTAAGGTTTTACGGTTTTTTACGGAAAAATATGATTTTGTGGTTTTGACGGGAAATAAGATTTTACGGTTTTGGCAGAAAAATATAATTTTACGGTTTTTGCGGGAAAATATGATTTTGCGGTTTGGCAGGAAATATGATTCTAAAGTTTTGCGAAAAAATGATATTTCGTTTGGCGGTAAAATACGATATTACGGTTTAGATGGAAAAATATGATTTTACGGTTTTGGCGAGAAAATGTGATTTTGCGGTTTTGACGGAAAAATGAGATTTGCGCTTTTGGCGGGAAAATACGATTTTACAGTTTTGGCCGAAAAATGTGATTTTGCGGTTTTAGCAGGAAAATGTGATTTATCATTTTGCGGAAATTGTGATTTTGTTGTTTTGGGGGGAAAATGTGATTTTGCGGTCTTTACGAAAAATTACGATTTTGCGTTTTTTGTGAGAAAATATAATTTTGGGTATGTAATTTAAAGTTTGACATAGTGTAATTTTTCATTTTGCTTAGGGATATTTTAGTCTTTTATGTTTTTGGATGGATCATCTATTCAGATGATCCGATTAGGATCATCCAAATTTTGTATGTGTTTTACAAAATCATTTAGATGATTCATTTGGATGATCCATACGGATGATGCTTATTTATGCCCTAAACGAACAAAAAAGCACAAAATCATCCAAATGGATCATCCGGATGAGGAAACAAACAAGCCCTTAATTACTTTTAGGTTTCCTTCGAAACTCATGAAAGGAGTGCGATTAACTTGCAAAAGGTGGAACAATTTATTAAAAAGTGAGAGTTTTACACATGATTAGAATGGTCAATTCCGAACACTTACACGTTTGGAGGTTGATGATAATAACATGTTCAAATACGTCTTCCTCGCTATTTAGAGCTAGCATTAATGGATTTTCCAATATAAGAAAAGTCATTGTTGTTTGATGACACATATCTATAAGGAAATTATAAAGGAAAGCTACTCATTGCACCATTGTAAGATGAAAATTTTCATATTTTTTCTATCGCTTTCGTAATAGTCGATATGGAAAATGATTGTCTGTTCGTCAACTAAATTGTGTCATACCAGACATTGAAGGGTTTGCAATAATCTCGGATATGCACAAATCAATAGGTAATGCCATTTGAGATGTATACCCTTATGTGAGTTGTGGAGTGTGTATGTACCATACAAAAACATATTAGTGCGGTTCAAATGTCGTGATAAGTTCGAATTAGTTAAAAGAGTAGCCAACTCCTACAAAATATTGATACTATCAAAGAAGAAAACACGCCCTTGCATGAATATTTGGTTCGACTGCATGAGCGTATGTGGGCATGTGCACATTTGCCTTGCGACATGTACAACTTGACTATCACTAACATTGTCGAATCCATAAATAGAGTTTTATTGCTTGCAAAAAATTTGCTCATTGTATGTTTGTTAGGAGAAATTAGATCGATAATGACGTGGTTGTTCTTGACACGGAAACAAGACACGAGTTTGATGAAAATCATTATTACACGAGGTATGGAGAAGTTATTAAAGGTAATTCAATGATTTAATAATAATTTACTATTCGTATCAGTACAATGATCATATGTTTATTATGACAAGGAAGTGTTTCATACGCTAAAACATTGAATGTGCAAGTCATACGCGTGAATTTATATCAAGTGTCCAGTGTGTCATCTTAGCATGTGGTGGATTTGATGCTGAGAACTTGTTCGAGCCGTCAATTTGACTTAGAAAAATTACATTGTGTACACGCAATCTCAGCTTCTGAAGCTATGAAAGTGCCAAAGATTTCTCTTTGCCACTCATACTATCACAAAACTTACTTATATAATGCATATTATAATGAAGTCATGCCAAGAGAATCTGATATAGTAATAGAAGTGAACGTTGCATTGAAAATGTGTTTGCCTCCAGAGATTAATCAGCCCCTTGAGTGACCAAAGAAATCGACGTTTAAATTTTGCTAGGAAAAAAGGTAGAGAAAAAGACCAAAAATAAAAACACGTGTTCAAAATCTAATCAGACAGGTCACAGTGTGAAAACTTATCTTATTGCTTAGAGGTTATGTTTAGTTTGGTAATGTTGGTAAAAAGAATTAAAATTAAAGTTAAATGTTTTCTGGTTTTGTTAGGTACATTATTTAGAGCAAAATTTAAGTTTGCATTTTTTTCATAGCTTTAATTTATGCTTTTGTATATGTTCTCATTTGTTCGAAAATGTATTAGTGCAACAGTTATGTTATCATTTTGACTGAAAACAAATAAAATCAACAAAACATCCACATAAACCGAACGAAAAATCAAACCAAAATAAACGTTAAGACAACATATCATAAAAGCACACCAAAAAAAGTTAACATTCAATCAACAAAAGTTGACATACATACTACTAACATTTAAAGACCAATAATCTTCTCGTAAATTTCTGCTACTAGCTTAATTCGTAGTGGTGAAGATTTACGATGAGATTCGAAGTGATGGAGATTTAAGATGACATACATACTAACATTTAAAGAGAAATGATCTCATCGTAAATCTTCGCTACCAGCTAACTTCGAAGTGGTGGAATGTTCTAGTCATTCAGCCTTTCAAAGTTACATCCAATAGTCTGACACTCAATAAACTTTATCGTGTAAACATTGCAGTCACCAATGTCTTAGTTCTCTGGTATGCCTTTATGTTTACTACCGAAAACTACCTCTCACTTTTCCTCCTCACATTACCAGATACCATCAAATTAAGTAATACAAGGATCTTCCTTGTGAAAGCCACACACTCCTCTATAAGGTCTTTATCATTAAAGGCGCCACAAACAGAACGTTGACATATATATATGAAGCAAGTTGTAGCAGCTGGCGTTCCATCAAATTGCGGAGTAAGTTGATTGATGCAAGCTACAAGTCCTAGTGCGTCTTGTTGTTGCTCACGACTTTGAGATGATGTCAGGGGTTATTCCTCGCAAATAACCTTGGAGTAAACTTTTCCGAGTGTTGGCAATGGGTTGAGACCAATGATGTTGGTACAAATGCTGCTGAACCTGACATAATGAAGGCCTAACAAGAAATCGCAAACCTTATATTCATCTCTTTCTTTTATCATTGTAGGTGCTGCTCCACAGGTACCAGCTGGAAGGGGTCTGTGAGGAGCGTATACTTCCCATAAAAAACTAAATATGCAGAATTATTCTAGAACATATTGGCCAACTTGTCGAAATGTCGCAATTTTTCCGTGATGCATTGAAAATTTGTTGTGAATAGAAATTTGTTGCTTGAGATCATTCCATTACAAGATTGAGATAGTAATTTCCAAAGGTCGATTTTTTCAAAAATCTTTATGTTTCTTATTTCTTGATTAAAAATAAAGAATCAATGACCACAAGAGTCTTGAATATAACAAGATACAAAAAGTGTAATTTTTGTAAATAATCCGAGAAAATGGGGAAAATGCCAAAAAAATCCTCAACTTTCAAATTTTGGCCAAACAAATCCTCAACTTTCACTTAAGCCATTTTAATCCTCAATTATTAAAATTTGACCATTTAAATCTCAAACTTTCGTTGACCAGACCAAAAAAGACCCAACAAAAGTCAACCGTTAAATCAGATTTAACTTCCGTTAAATATGAAACGACGTCGTTTTGATAACTCTCAAAACGACGTCGTTTTAGGTTAAAGCGAAAATAAAAAACACTATTTAAACAAGACTCGAACCCCTACCTCACAATATAACACAAACAAGCTTTACCAACTAGGCAAGTTACATTCCCGTTCTTTATTTTATCACACATCAATATATTTAGTTAGTGTTGGAGTTTTATAAACTAGTTTAATAAGTTAATAAATTAGTTAGTTTAATAAATTAATTTAATAATTTATTAATTAAATAAATCAGCTTGAAATTAATAATTATAATTAGTTTAATAATTTATAACGTATATTAAGTAATTTATTAATAACATATATATATATTTTTTACAGTCCTTTTTCGATTTTTTGTAATTTCAAAAATAATTTATTTATTAAACTAACTATTTTATTAAATTATTATTCTAGTTTGCCTCAAATTATTTGAAGATCATTTTTAACATTTTTCCTAACATTTTAATAAATCAGTTAATTTAATAAACTAATAAAAAATAAATTTATTTATTAAATAAATTATTAGTTTTCAGTAATTTTAATTAGTTTAATAATTTAATAAATAAATTAATTTTGAAAATACAAAAAAATTGAAAAAAATTGTAAATAGACTATGCATCCATATATGTTTTTAATAAATAAATTTATACAATTAATTAAAAAAAGTTAGTTTGACACACAATAATATTAATTAGTTTAATTAGTTAATTAATAAATTAGTTTTGATGGATTCTGTCGGATAGATGGATCCTGGAAACAATCTGATTACATCTATGAACTTGGATGGGTTTGTACGCATTTTGTCAATGAAGTAATCTTGCTGGGGGCTAAAGGTCAACGATGAAGTTTGTCACCGCTGCATTCAGAGCTGGAGGCTCTGTTATGGGCGATGACTGAGCTACACAACCGAGGAATAGACTGTCAGGTTTTTCAGACGGACTGTACGGAACTAACAAACATCATAAACCACCCCGATGACTGGCCAGCGTTTCACACACAACTCCAAGATTATCACATGCTTCAAGATCTTATCCCGGGCTTCTCTTTGACACTTATTCCACGAACGGCGAATACGGTAGCCGATACTCTGGCGCGCAGAGCACGATCTTTGCATCATGAATTTATTTTTGTAGACTCTCGCCAGTCAGATTGGTCCCCCAATTTGAGGGATAACCGTTGATTATTATTGTGTGGTTGGAAAAAAATTAGTTTTGAAATAGTTTAATTATTAAATTAATTTAAATAACTGAATTTCAAAACCACTTTATTTATTTATTTATTAAATTAATTTATTGAATACAAACTAATTTATTTAATTATGAAATTAATTTATCAAACTAACTAATTTATTAAATTAATAAACTAATTTATAGAAATGAAAAACCAACTAGATATATTGAGGTGTGAGAAAACAATTTACGAGAATTTTAAGTAGCGTTTTTTATTTTCGATTTAACGTAAAACGACGTCGTTTCATATTTAACGGAAGTTAAATCTGATTTAACGGTTGACTTTTGTTATGTCCTTTTTGGCCTGGTCAACGAAAGTTTGAGATTTAAATGGCCAGATTTTAAAAGTTGAAGATTACAATGGCTTAAGTAAAAATTGAAGATTTTTTTGGCCAAAATTTGAAAGTTGTGGATTTTTTTTTGACATTTTTCCATATGCTTGGATTTAACCTTTTGAATTAAATGTGTGCAACTTAAATATATTGTCAAACCACACTTATAAACCATGCTAATTTAAAAATTAAAAAAAAAAAGAAAAGAGAAAGTTAGGACCGCGACGTAAAATTGATAACTCAAAAGCATAAAAAATAAAGTTAATGGTCACAAAATAACTAAAAACACCTAAATATGTTGTAAATGCATAGTAAGATTAGATAAACTGTATATATACTAAGATCGTTACATTTTTCTATTGTATTTAGTATATGCCATAAAAACTATCATAGTTATTATAATTTTATTTAAAATTAATAAGGATAGTAGGAAGTTCAGGAGATATTTAAAAATAATCTTTTATAAAATCATATCAAAATCTAAATAAAATTGCATTTTATTTTGTAAATAGTATTAAAACCTAAAGTACTACCAAAATCTAAAAACATCATAAATATACATATTAATTTCACGCAACATACGAGTCAAATTCATATCTTTATAACATTAACCTAACATTTTTCCTCTCTTTTTATCCCTCATTTCTCTTCATAAGAAGCTTTTGATGCAAATTTCTACGAAGTTGCTCTTGTGTTTTCATTTATGTGGTTTATTTTTAATGCGACTTAACTCATAACTTAAGTCCATGACTAGTTCATGGAATAGGTAAGAAAATTCATCGCTTAGGATATCACATTTTTATATGAACAAACATATTGTCACTCTTATTCTTAAAGAAACATCAAATTCACCTCCGACTGAACAAAAAAAACAAAGGTCCTTAACTAAGAAAACGAAAGAAATGTAATGATAATATTTTTCTAGTATTTCATTGTGCTTCATTTTCATTTTCCGTACCATACTATGATGTTTGTGTTCTATCTTCCTGTGCAACAATATGTCATGCAGAAAAGACGTTGTGACTGTTCAAGTTTTCCATATATAGCATATGCGTAGCGAAGTTTACGTTCAAGTCTTGGTAGATTTGCTAAAACCTAAACCAAATACATCTCGTCAAAAGTATCAGATGAGCTCAAACTATCATGTGGCTCAGTTTACGATGTTAATCTTCCATGGCAAAGATACTTCATCGCGAATTTATGTGATGAATTTTGAAATATTTTTTTCAAACGCAAATATGTGTAAAGTGGAAGCATTTCTAATATAGAAGACCGTCTAAGAATATCATCATAACTTCTTTTGGATCCACGAGTAGGCATAGCCAAAACCTAACCGTAACCGTATTTCGGACCGTAACTGTTACGTTTTCAAACCGTAACCAGACCGTAACCGTATGAAACGGTTACAACCATAACCGTCAACCTTAAAAATATATTAGTTATGGTTAAACGTAATTTTTAACCGTAACCGTGTTTAAACCGTCGGTTAACCGTGAGATTAACCGTAAAATTGTAACCGTAACCGTTTTTTAAAAAGAATTATATATATATATATAAATATATATATATATATATATACACACACACATTATATATATATATATATACACACACGTTTTACGTGAACTCTATTAATAAAAATATGTATGGACCTTATGCATTGACAAAAATTGATCGATACCATTATTTTTATAGTTCATAGTTCGGTTATCACTTTTATTAGCATTAGAATATACACCATATGTTTATTCATCTTATAAAAGGCAATCAAAATTCAAACTTTTTTCATTTAAAAACTCAAAAAAGTTCCAAATCAAATTGCTTTCACTTCTATCTTTATAATGTATTTGACGTAGATTTTCTCTTTTCCATCCAAAATTCATCAAAACTATGAGAAATATGAATATAGATCACGTTTCATCATTAAAACTATGAAAAATATGAATCTGATCGTTTTGGTTGGATTTAACCAAAACCAAACCAGTAAATCTTAATAAGAACACCAAATTTTTTAGTGAAAAAAAATAATAAAAAAAAAATTCCGTGAATTTAACATTTAAATTTTAAAACATATTTTTAAA
>OVAN01016425.1:0-10616 GCA_900406275.1 Anastatica hierochuntica
CTTTACAAATGTAAACCTCCACAATCGAATAACAAACAAACAAATTCACCTCGATTCCTCCAAAAAATTGAAACTTGTCGTTTCGCTAACATGTTCTCACTCCCTAAACCATTATCACAAGCACTAGAACTCCACAAAAAAGTAAGCTTGAAGAATAAGAACACACTTTGTTGACCCCATTGCTTAATCAATATGTAAGAATGATGCAAGTAATCACTCGCACTCTGTAAGACTAAGATGTATCGAACCATCACTAAACTTTCTCGTGTGTCATTCTAGAGTTCGTGAACAAACCAGATTCGTCGCTCCGAAGCTAATTAGACTATGTCCTTGCGCAACCGAATACTTCGCCTCTGCCAAAATTCAAAACGAAAAAAAATAGATCGAAGAACCAAAAAATAATTTCAAAACAAAGATAGATTGTGATGAGAAGAAGAGAAATAAACAAAAAAATCCCAAACCATCAGTATCGAGCACCTGGAGTCGTATCTGTTTAAGCGTGTCACAGCGGCTGTTGCGGTTTCAGTAGGGACGGCGTGGCGTTCTTTGAGATCGAGGGTCCATGAATGAGTATAAATTGAACCCAAGAAAGTGGATTTGGGAAAATTAAAATTATGTGGGAGAAGAGAGAAAACGAAAGGTGAAAAAGCAAGCACGCTCGGAGTTGTTGTGGTTGATAAGATTTGACGATTTTGAGACAGAACTTTCAGAATCAGACTATGAAGTCTGCAACCTTAGCTTCAATCTCATTAACCTCCACGGGATGATACTTTCTTTACTAACACATCACACAAGTGCCCACATCGAGCAAGGATTGAAGGATATGGAAAAGAAACGCGGAAGTGGCTACGATTCGGGGATTCTGAATTTGGTTATCCGAATTCGAAAGGTCGAAAAGATTTGAAACATATGGAGAAGTTTTGAAGAAGAAGGAAAGAACGCGAAGAGAGATTGGGGGAGAAAAAAAATTGGATAAGTTCATCAAAAAAAAATTGTGGATGATCCGATTTAAAGATAGGTTGGATGGGTGATCCAACTTTAGTTTGGTTGGATCTTGTAGTTTCAAGATTTTATTAAGGATAGAATCGTAATCTGCCATTTTCTGATTTAAAAATAAACTAAAACTAAATTAATTTTTATAACAAGGTTAAAGTGGCTTTTTTCAGCTTGAAGGTTATAGGAGCACTTTCTCCTCATTTTGAGGGTGGATTTTTGATCATCAAGCTTTCGTATTATCTCTCTCTCTCTCTACGATTATGATCTCTTCGACTTCGTCTTCGTCTTTGTGGCATTTCGCCATCGCCAGAGCAATGTAAGTTCGCTTCTCTTACCCCTCCTTTTGTCTTATAGATCGAATTTCTACTAGAATCTACGATCCTTTAACGATTCTGCAACACTTAGTTGTTTCAATTTGAAGCAATATCATTTTCGCAATCGTATTTTTCTCGCATGGGTCATGGCCAATTCGTAGTTATTTTCTTTATACATTGTAGGGATCCTGAAAAGAGTTCATCTTAACACAAAAATATCACTCCTTTGATGTAAACTTTTTGATTTGTTGTTTGGATCTTTGTCAGGTTGATTTAGAATTCAAATATTTGAATATATCTTTATCTTCTTAAGAAGTTCTAATTTCGCGAGTTGCTTCTGAAAGGGAAATCGACCAAGGAGATGGGAATCAAAAACTGAAGAAGAGATGATACTCATAAGAGAAGACGAGATGATACTCAGAAGAAGCAATTGAAGCAACAAAGATACGAAGCGAAGAAATCTAAGAAGAAGGCACATTAAAAGGAGCAAAGAGGATGGACGTTGATAGAAGCATAAGGATTGGGAGGAAACATTAGCGAACGAGATGGAGGAAGAGGCGTTGAAATTGATTTAGTCGAGGAAACACCCAGCAGGTTTAGTCTCTTGTATTTCAACTAACAATCTGCAAAGCCTTAAACTTTTCACCTTAGCCTCTACTCTCTTGCTTTGCTTGTTTGTTAGGTGATTCTTGTACGATCATTGATTTTTGAAGGTTAGCTTCAACCCAAGACTGTACTTGTTATGTTTTTAAATGCCAATTTGTTGTGATATGTTGGGAAGAAGAATCTATTGAGTTCTTCTTTGTTATGTTTCTTAGCTATTCTTGGTGATTATTCAAAGTGACTGATTTTATAGAGATACTCTTTAAGAGATGATTTTTCTTATGGGACAAACGTTTAAGCTCTTGCTTATGCTCTTGTATGTATTTCACCACTCTATCTACAATCTTTGGAATGCTTAGTTTTCCCTGAGATAAAAGAATATTTTTTTTCAAATAATCTCTTCGTATTTTTCTTTGTTTCACCACTAATATACTAATATATTTCACCACTCCACTAGTATGTAAATAATCTCTTCGTATTTTCTTAATCTACAGTCTTTAAAATGCTTAGTTTTCCCTGAGATCGAATATTTTCTTTAAATAAACTCTTCGTATTTTTTTAGTAAAGAAGAGGAGATCAACGAGGACGAATTTGATAGGATAATGGAAGAAAGGTACAAATCAGGTTTAGGGTCTGTAGATATCCTAATGTTGATATCAAAGACTCCATTGAGATAGATGCTCTTGTTCCAACTTCCAAGGGTCCTCCAATATGGAAAGTCAAGTGTGTGGTATGTAAAACACTAAGGGTTCTAGATATGCTTTAACTCAGTACGTACCTACTTTTGCCGGGAGAGGCAATCAATTTTATGTCTCATGCACAAATTTATCGAGCTGCGAAAGATTGGCACCAAATTAGAAGTGAATTTCTGCCAATTTCGGTACTTATTTGGCCACTCCTGTCAGCAATTTTCATAAACAGAGTTTTTTGAGTTAGTTCAATATCTAGATGATATCTTAATCCAAGAATAAAGGAGTCTTTGATTGAGTCAGCCAAGAGTTAGTTAGTAATGTCATAGTCTAGTGGAAGTTTTGTTTGTTCTAGATTTCTACAGATAAATTAGGATTTCTGTTGCTGCAAGGTTTTTATAAGCCAATATGAAATGATTAAAGTTTTCAGTTTCCAGAATTAAATACTTGTTTACTTTTACACTTTTTAAGTTTGGGTTTCCTCATCAGTGCAACATCGAACCGAACTCTGCTTGTGATCTTGGATTAATTTGCATGTCTTTTTATGAGTAACTAAATTAGGTGAATTCTTTTCTCATGTAGTTTTTGTTGTAGAGTTCATACATATTTTTGATGTACAAACAGTGAATCTGCAGTTATATTCATCAACCAATATACATTTGCTCGACTTAGATTAAATGACGATAGAATTTTATTACGATTTTAGAATTGTGAAAAGGAACGCTTTCTAGTACACTTGTTTTTTTGACCATTTAGTGAAGTTCTTTCCTATTTCATTGACAGTGAAAAGAAATTGAATCTCGTTTTTCTGCTGTAACTTCTTGTGTAGCAATGTGATATGATTGATTTGATTCCTTAATCTTTTATTTATATCAAGTCTTTATGCTGATGACAATGTTCGTGGATGCATGAAGATGTACCAGAGGAGTTTGGGAATATAATGTTGAACTTCATATCAAGTAACCGAATTAGGCCTAGTGGTGTTGAGGTTTGTCTTGTTGTGTCTTCCTTCACTCTCTTTTATTAAAATGGTGTTGAGGTTTGTCTTTTTAGTGTGTATGTTCGACTAAAATGTGTTTGTAAAAACCAATTTTCTCATGTTTTTGATGGAGTAAACTACTTGGCATTTTGAATAGTTAGGAGAAACTTGCATGTTATTTCTGATAGAATTAAAATGTGTGTGTATGAAACGTGATTATTTTAAACTAATTTGTCTTCTTCATTTGTCGTCCCCTTCAAAACCCCTTATTTTGTTAAAACCTCTCTCGACATTTTCATTTGAAATTTTAAATTTGCAGTTTGAAATTGTTAACATAATTTTTTTAATCGAAACCTTTTAAAACGTTTAAACGTTTAAACATGATTGTTTTTGACGAAAAAATAATAGAAATCACTTTGATTAAGCTTTATGGGCTAAGGACATAATTGACAAATCATCAAAACTGTGAAGAGATAATGACAAGTAATGGTACAAGTGTTGCATATTTGGAATTATATTGTCACTCTTGTGGGTTTGTGTATGTAATAAGGTCCTTGATGCATGCACCAACCGATTAGATATAGTTTATACAAATACATAAATCCGATTAACCAAACAATAATATAAAAAGTAATATTAAAAGTTAATTTAACTTATTAACTTCAAACAGTTACATAAAAAACACAAAAAACTAAAGTTGACCAAATTATTCTTTTAGCTTTTTTTATAGAGTTTGTTGATTTGTGTTCTACATTTTATAGAAGTGTTGCATGTCTTCTTTTGAAAGTTGACTAGTCTTTTAATTATTTTAGTGTGTTTGCTCACTATTATAGGTTAATGTGGATAAGTCATGGATTAGTAAACCTCGTTTGTCTCAAGAATATATTGATGGTGTGAAAGAATTCTTAGAATTTGTATTTTTCAAAACTAATGCAAACATGTTAAAATGTCCTTGTCGTTGATGATGCCTCGTGAAGAATAAATATAGGGATGATATACATGGAGACCTGATGTATTATGGTTTCTTACCTACAAATAAAAATTGGCATCTCCATGGTGAACACATAAATATCATAAACTCTTCAGTGCTGTTAGAAAATAGTTTGGATGAAAATTCAATAATGAATCTACGGGCCGATGTCTTCCCTAACATTGGTACAAATTTTGATGAGGGGGCTGGTCCGTCTAACCAACCAATATTTGAGGATGAAGCGGTAAATCAATCACTCAAAACGAATGAAAGAAGAACATATGAAGAGTTGCTATCAGATGCCCGTGAAGAACTTTACGAGGGAAGCACTTCATTCTCCAAACTAGATTTTGTGCTAAAGTTATATCACATCAAGTGTATCACTAAGATCAATGATAAGGGGATATCAATGATACTTTATCTTTTAAGGGAAGCATTTAAGCATGCCAAGCTATCGTATTCACTTCATGAACTAAAGAAGATCATTCAGAAACTTGGACTAGATTATGAACAAATACATGCATGTCCAAATGATTGTATGTTGTTTTGGGGAGAAGATATTGAGCGAGATGTTTAAAAAGTTTGTGAAACATCACAATGGAAAACTAAAAGCAGAGAAGGAGAAAACGAGGCAGTTTCAGGACAGAAAAAGGAACAAAAAAAAAGCTGCTAAGATTTTGCGTTACTTTCAATTGAAGCCATATTGTAAAAGGTTGTTTATGTCACCAAAAGTAGCAGAAAGTATGAAATGACATGCTTCTGAAGACAATAATGATGGAAATTAAGAAACCCTAGAGATGGCCTAGCATGGAAAATATTTGATCAAAGATTTTCTGATTTTGCTTCAGATGCAAGAAATTTTCGGCTTAGGTTAGTGACTGATAGGTTTAACCCTTATGGTGCAATGAGTGCAAGCTATAGTATATGGTCGGTTCTCTTATTAACCCTTGGATGAAAATGAAGCAGTCTTCGATGATAATGTCGATGATCATCCAGGAAAGCACATGTCTGGAAATGATATCGATGTTTACTTACTACCTTTGATCAAAGAATTGAAAGAGTTGTTGGATGACGGTGTTCAAACGATCGATGCTTCAACAAAGCAAACATTTTGCATGCGCGCAGCTTTGATGTGGACGATTAGCGATTTTCCAGGGCTTGGAAATTTATCTGGTTGGAACATTTATACGTTTCTTGCTTGTCCATCTTGCAACTATGATGTTACTGAATTTCATTTATAGCATGGGAAAAAGAATTATTTTATGGGTCATCGACGCTTTATTCAGTCTGATCACAAGTTTCGGTTGGATAAGAAACATTTTGATGGTAACTAAAAAAGAGTTTAGAAATCCTCCAGTTACACCAACGGGCTCGCTGACTTTGCAACAACAAGCAAAAAGTGATGTTATCTATGGTAAAAACTCAGATTCAAACGCAAGTAGAGGAGCAAAGGGAAAACAATGGAGAAAGAGGAGTATATTCTTTGATTTGTCGTACTGGAAACATGGTTTGTTAAGACATAACTTAGATGTTATTCACATAGAGAAAAATGTCTTTGATAATGTCGTCTCTACATTACAAGACGATAAGGAAAAGTCTAAGGACAATCTTAATGCAAGTAAAGATCTACAAGAGTTGGGTATACTGTCTGACTTGTGCATTTACATACGCTCTATACCCCATATATCGAAAAGTAGTTGATGCAATTGCATGGCGACATGACATTCCAAGTATCTGGAATTCACGACAAGAACATGTACGCTTCTCTATATTAACATGTTTAGCGTATCCAGATGACGTTGATGTGACCTCAAATTCCCACGTATCAAGTGGTACCACCGAATAACCCCCTGACAGCCCAGCTGTGTCACCAACACTTTTTCAACTTCAATACTAATTTCTTCGTCCATTTTCCATATTGTACACCGTATGCTCTCGAACCACCTACTAATCATCCGTCGAATAAATTTGAATAAAGCTACAATAGGATTGTCCCTTGCTGGTAGAAATTCATTGTTCAGCGACTCAACTATGTTTGATGACATAAGGTTGTACATGTTCCCCGGGAAGTGAAACCGCGTCCAATGTTCAACCTTTATTTTCTCCAGATACTCCCAACATCGTTTGTCAATCTGTTTAATATCATCGTAAATCATCTTAAACTCTAACACAGTAAGAGCTTCTACAGTTGCAGTTACCATTTCTTTCTGATTTTTCTTTTTGAATCTAGCGTCGACATTCCTTTTGTGGTCTTCAAGGCATGCAGCATGGTGTGCGAGAGGATACTATTCTTCTTTAGCATTATAAATAACTCTGCATCGATCAGAAATTAAAGTTAGGTATGCACTGTCCTTAATGATCGACTCAAGATTCTTAAAAAAACCATGACCAAGAATCGTTGTTCTCGCTGTCCACCACGTCAAAAGCGATTGGAAATATTCGAAAATTGGCATATTGTCCACTAGCCGAGAGCAGGACACCTTTGTACTTGCCAAACATGTGAGTACCATCAACAACTACAACCTTCCGAAAATGTCGCGATTCATAACCATTGCTGCCCAAAAAACATCAATCCAACTCTAATAAGACCCCTGAGATATAAAAATAATACATAATATAAAATAATAAAAATACTACAATGCAGTATATAGCTTTAAATATGTTAGCAATATACCTCACATCTTTAACTCTCCGAAAATGTCTGTCGTTAACTTCTTTCTTATATCACCTATGTACTGATCACAGAGCTTGGTCATGTCTTGGATTCACATTGAATGGCATTCGATGATTCAATGTATAAATTCCAGGATCTTCCAACTTTGTGACCTGTAAAGAAAAATAACAAAATTGATTTCATAAAAACACAATACCTATATGAATCATGTATTAAATTTCAAGAACATTGTATCTTTTATAATCAATTATAAAAGGCCATAATAATAATAATTTAATATTTACCTGGGGTAATGAAGATTCAACTAGTATCTTGAATGAGACATTCTCAACAGAATCATCATTTTGCAATTTGCGAGCAATGTATGGACACACTTTTGTATATGAAATTGCATAGGATATAACAGTTCTATTTTCCACTTTTTCTTCAGCAAAATTAAGAATTGGGATGGTCTTCTTCTCCAAGTTAAAGATAAGTGCAACCCAACACTTACTATCAACAAACAAAGGAGCATAGATAATATCAACCTTACTATTTTTTATCGACGAAGGGATAATACTGTTGATGTCAAACTCTTTTTCATTGCCCAAAAACTCAACAAAAATATAGTCAATTGATTTCAGGAATTCAATAGCACGAATCACAACATTCTTATTCAAAAACAATTATGGGATTTGTGTTTGACGAGCCATTAGTAGTTGTATGCCAACTTCCATTTGTTGTAAGACAATACAAAAGCTTACACCCTTTATAAAATCAATGTTAATTACGACGTATATGCCAATTCATTTTATAAAGGTTTATAAAAGTAAATTTTAACACATAAAATAAAGTGTTTTAGAATTTTACTGAATCTAATAGCTTTTTCTCGGGTGTTTTCAGAGTATTAAACTACTTGCTTTCCACACTGACATTGGCAATTGCAATTGCATGCATAAAAAAGTTATGAACAAAATACAAGAATTTAAAAACATCTAAAAATTTGACAAAATATGTAACTTTATGAAATATAATTACTTGTTCTTGGTCCTTGATTTCTTCTATTCTAACAACTTATTTGTACGCTATAAACCGGTTGGTGCAAAAGGATGATAAATTGGATGTCGTTTTCTTGCTCCAGTAAAAAGAGGTCGAGTATGTATTGAAGGGACCTGACCTCGCTGACTTCTACGAGGTTCTTTATGCATTTTTGAAAAGGTTGGTTCAAAAACTTCATGGTGTTCAACTCTTTTTCTTTTTCTCATTGAACTTCGAGGTTGTGACTGTTCATAGACAAACTGAAACCTACAAAATTTTAAAAATCTGTTTGTATTAGCTAACTGAAAATCGTAATAAAAACACAAGATCACCTTCTCATTTGGAGTCTGACCAACTTTCTTTTAAGCGGATTCATAAATATATCTGAAACATAAAGTAATCACCCCCAAAATCAATATAAACAAACAAATCATTTGTGGGATCATAATGAAGCATTACAAATCACTTAAAAACTATATAACAAATGAATGAATTTAAAAACCCTAAAATTTCTTAAAAGAACAGATGAGACTATTCGATTATAGAGAATTTCGTCAAAAATCAAAAGCAGCATAACTAAGTTCTTAACTTCTTATTGACTCAGAAGATACATTGTAGTATGTTTGTTTTACTCTGATTCAATCAAACAATCAGAGAAATCGCTAAATAAAACTCAATAAATAGCTAATCTTGCCGGAGAAGAACAAAGAAGAACGAAAAAAACAGTCGAGTATCTCACTGGAGAAGAACAAGGAAAAACGAATATCGATCTTGACGGAGAGAAGAACGAACACTTTCATATCTCGACGGAGAATATCTCGCCGTTGCCGAATATCGATCTCGACGAAGATTTAGGGTATTTTTGTTTAAAGATAAGAAGTAGTATTTTCGTCTTTTTGCGCAAAGAGGAGGTGTATATTTGAAAACCATAAAAAAAACAGGTGTAAAAATAAATTTTTATCTCCTTCCAAGTGTATTTCTTTAAATTTTTCATATGATAATCTATTTTATTATATTGACACATATCCTAATTTAAATTTTTAATGATTATACATGTCAAAATCGAATGAGTGATAATTATCCTTTTGTCATGTTCACAGTAAACACGTTCAACTTTATATAATAAGATACATGCAAACTTAAAAGAATTTTCTAAAAATTGAAAATTATGATATGATTTGACTATCAGTTCTGTATTTTTGGTTCTTATATTTATATTTTCTATTCAATATGTACTAATTTTATATATTTCGAAATTGATAACATTCTATAAATAGCTTTTGTATTTTTCTCATGATATTTAATTTTAACGCATTTGAAGTCTTTATTGCGCACAAATTATTTTCTATTATTGCATTCATTGAAACGTGTTAGACAAAATAGTATATAATAATATTAGCTTTCATTTAAGCAATTTTATTATCTAAAGGTTTTGGCTAATAGCTACTCGGGTATTGATTATTAAAGGAAGAGAAAGAGAAAGCAATGAAGTTGCTGAGAAAGAAAAGAAGAAGAAAGCAAAGAGAGAAACGAGGAGGAAAGCAGAGGAAAATAATAAAGTATGACTGAATGATGGTAACAAGATTCGACCAAAAATGTAATGAATTGTTATTTGAGTCGGTTGTCTAAAATTTTACTTTTTTTTATATGGTGTTCTTAAGTCATTTCTAATTGAAAAAATAAATTGTTGACTATAATTATTATTCTTAAATAATTATGAAAACTTGTGCTGGGTCTAATGATGTTTGAAAAAAGATATGCGAGAAATAACAAACTTCAGATTTTGAGTGTTGTAGTAAAAACGATACTAATTATGTTGCGATGTAATAAAAACATTTATCAACTCTTATATAACATTAAATAAAATAAGATAAGTATTACTTACATAAATTTATAGTTTAATAAAATATTATTTATGGTATAGAAGAGATTAGAGATGGACAAAATAACTAGAATCGGAAAATTAAACCGTAAAGTAGGTACCGTATATGAATGTACCGAAGAAAAACCCACATGAATTTTTTTACACGCATATGAATACTCAATAACGTTAATTTTGTCCTAAAACTTTCATGCCTGCACCGGTTGCGGACCAACCACCTAGTTATAGATTAAAACACGTTCAATTATTCATTTATTTTATTGTGTACCACAATTAAAAAAATCTTAAATTGATTTAGATACAAAAAGTTATAAAAAACAATATTTACGAATGAAGAGAGTGTCTTTAAATATATTATATATTTCATATTACGTAAAAATGACTTAAATAAACATCAATTATTTTTAGAAAATATTAGCTTTAGTTATTTTTACAGGGGTTATTTCACAATTGACCTAAAATTGTTGGTCAATTGCAAATCTAACCCTCTCT
>OVAN01016426.1:0-10615 GCA_900406275.1 Anastatica hierochuntica
AGGGCGCAGAGAGATACGACTCATTTGTAGAAAACAAATATGTCAATTCCTTATTTTACCTTATCGTACAAGACTAAAACTTTAGAATATTGGTACATAAACTAACAATATAACATATCACATGCTTCTCCATTAAAAGTCCCGAATCGAGTAAGGCGGTTATCGGTCTCACATACTACCACTGTAAATAATAGATTAGAGAGAAAGAAAACTACAACAAACAACGAAGTTTACAACGAAAATTGAATCTTTTCTTCTTATATTAAGTGGATGCACCATCAATCTCATATTTGCATTATGAGGTAACATTGATGCTTTCAAACCTAAGCACTTTGAAAAAAGTGAAAGCGGTGAATGATAAAATAATTCTCTGAGTGCGGAGAGCAATATTTTCTTTCAAAAATGGAAGGTTTGACAATATAAACAAAAGTATCTAACACATAATCCGCTCGTAGCGCGGAAATTCCCCTAGTTTATATAATGGTTTTAAAATATTAAATTACATAATATATAACCTTTAGAAAATTAGTTCGGCTTATATGGGCCATAGATTTCCCTTTTGGGCCTAAAGTTTCACGGATTATTTACGAGATCATCCCGCCTAAGTTGTTAAGCAGAAGTAGAATGCATCTCAAGATTCTCAAGCCTCAACCATATATATGATTATTTTCGTGCGTGTGTCTAATGGATAGATAAATCCTGTTCCGCTAGTTTTGAAGGAAGAATTCGATAGAGTAATTATAATGTATTGTTAATGGTTCGAATCCGTTGGAGGTACACCGACATGTAGCTAGTATTTTTGGAATTGACTATGAAAGTCAAAAAGGTTTAGTGTAATACGCCCCACCGACGCCTTTCCAGATCTTTAAAGTATTTGGATGTATAATTGTGAAAGGGTTTAATTCTTCTTTATTGTGCATGCAAATCACGATGTAAACTTTTTTTTATATCCACATAATCTTAGAAAACATTATCTGATAGACTATTCATCATAATTCTACTCCAGCTCAAATAAAAAAAAATTTCCTGAGAAGTGACTAAAAGGAAGTGCATTTTATTTCCTTTGTTTATTTACTTTTGTACTGAACATTTTTCTTTACTTAAAAAGCTCGTTCTTTTTTATAACCAACACCCGAAAACTATTTGATGACTATTCTTGTTTTTGTGCAACTATTTGATGACTATTCGTATAAATTTCATTAAAGTATAATTTAGTTTAAGGCTCCACCTCCTTTATTGTACCTCATCTGATAAACAAAACATTCTAGATTAGATTAAGAAAAAAAAAAACTTTAGGTTTGATTGAAGTAAGTGAGATTTGGTTTTTGTCAATTATAGTTTTCAGTTTTCCTAGTGACATATTATTATTCTTCTATTTAAACAGAATTAATTTCAATTAACTAAATATTCTTAAATTTGTACGTATAATGTAATTGTTTTTTTGTTAAAGGTTTTCTATTTAAAGTATAAGAAAAAAATGTTACAATGATCCAAAGATCCAGTAATGGAAGCCCATTAACAAAACAAAACAAAACTAAATGTAGTAAAGATAGAACCAAACTTGAACCAAGACATTTAAACTTAACCAGATTGGTTGTTACTACCCATCAAATCTCCTAACCGTCTTGAGTAAATTGCAGAGTTGAGAAACGATCTGTAACTAGGGTTTGTCATAGACGTGATTGGGGTAAGTTGTGACAGCCTCTCAACCAAGTTTGAAGGAGCTCAGAGGCCAGCTTCGAATTCTCATCCCTGAGACTTAGAGCCTTGCCTTTAATCGTGATGGAGATGCTTTTAAACAAGGAGTCCTCAGAGGAGTATTGATTTCGATGAAGTCTGCTATTTCTTTCCAACTAGAGTGTATAAATCGTAGCCTTCCAAGCTAGTGATAGAAGGATCTTCGCCGGTTTTGAGCCAAAGAATTGAAGGAGGGAGGAGATCGTGATTTCCCAATCTCTGGATGGTAAGAGATTGCAAATGTTAGCTATTCGACTCCATAGCCGCCACGAGTAGGAGCAAGAGAAGAAAATGTGGTCCCTTGATTCTGATTCTACACCGCAGAGAAGGCATTTGGGATCGCAGGAGATTCCCCAGCTGAGAAGCCTATCTTTTGTTGGGCATCTATTCAGATTGACCAGCCAAGCGAGGAAGTTGTGCCTTGGGATGCTTCGTGAGGACCAAATCAGTTTCCACCATCGGACATCTTGTTGCGATGGCCCAAGTTCGTGATAGATTGCACATGTTGAGCAGCTATTTGTTGAACCATTACCTAAGTCCCAAACGTATTTGTCCTCTTGATCAGAGAGAGTTAGAGTGGTGAGGTGAAGTTGGACAGTGACTTGCTTTTCAGAGCAAGCAGGCGGCAAGTGCCAGTTTCCAGCGTTCCACAGATTTCGAAGACAAGCATGCCTTCTGATTCCCGTCTGTGTAGGACCTTCTGGGAATATGTACTTTTCAATTTTCCCTAGAGAGCACCAGTGATCTGACCAAAATCGACATTTTTCTCCATTCCCCACGTCCAATTTGATCCAGTTATATACTTCCTCCCTTAATCTGATTAGCTTATTAGCTAACCACGAATTCCGCTGTCTTTCTTTGCAGGTCCAGAAGTTATGAAGATTATTGTTCAGTATTTCTTTTTGAAACCATGCCACCCAGAGAGAGCCGCTTTTGAAAAAGATCATCCATATCAATTTGATTGCAGCTGCTTTGTTCCAATGAAGGAGATTCCTTATCCCTAATCCTCCTTGGCTTTTTGGTAGTGTGATCGTATCCCAGGATACTCTAGCTGAGTTGTTGGAGTCTATGTTACCTTTCCAAAGGAAGGTACTTGACAGAGATTCAATCTGTCTGATGCAACCTTTTGGGAGGATGAAAGCTGAGGTCCAGAATCATGTAAGTCCAGTGATGACTGATTTAATTAGCTGCAATCTACCAAAGAATGACAGACATTTAGACGACCAGGAATTGAATCTTTGCTTTAATGTTTGCAATAGGGGAGCACAATCTAATGTGGAGAGCTTCTTCGTGCAGAGTGGCAGCCCCAAATACCTAACTGGTAAGGTCCCAAACCTAATGCCTGTAGAGCTTTCAATTTGATCCATTTCTTGTTGTGATAAACCTGTTGCAAAGAAACTTGATTTGGATAAGTTTATTTCCAGTCCAGACAACTGATGAAATTGGTCTAAGATTGAGAGGACTGAGACCACTGAGGAAAGAGATCCATCCAAAAAGATAAGGAGGCCATCCGCGAAACATAGATGGGTAAGTTTAGCATCTGCACACTTGTAGTGATAGTTAAATAAACCTGCTTCTGCTCCTTGATCCAACAATTTAGATAGTGTATTCATGGCTAGGACAAAGAGGTAAGGGGAGAGTGGGTCACCTTGTCTCATTCCTCTCTTCCCTTTAAAAAAACCATGGATATTCCCATTATAGGCCACCGAGTAAGCAGGGGTACAAATACAGGCAGAGACCCATCTGATGAAAATCTCAGGCACCTCAATTCCCCTTAAGCAATTTAGAGTGAACTCCCATCTAAGTGTATCAAATGCCTTTGATATATCCACTTTAAGTGTGATCCTTTTGACTCCTTTGTTTTTCTGATATCCTTGAACCAATTCTGAAGCTAATAGAGTATTCTCAATGAGAAGTCTCCCTTTAACAAAGGCTGATTGATTATGAGTAATGTAGTTCGGTACAATAGGCTTCAATCTTGAGACTAACAACTTTGAAATTGCCTTGTATATGGTATTGCAACAGGATATTGGTATGAAATCAGTGGTTGCTGTGGAACCAGGCCTTTTTGGGACGAGAGTTAAAATCGTAGAGTTTGATGCTTGAGGAATAAAGCCTGTTTGGAAGAACTTACGTATGCTAGCCATAATACTCCAGGCTGCCTTATAGAAGCCTGAGGTAAGGCCATCTGGACCTGGAGATTTATTAGGATTTAGCTTCAGTAGCTCTCTTGTGATTTCCTCATCTGTGGGTAGGGAAGTCATTACTTGTTTGCAATCTGTAGATACTTGGAAGTTAAGAATACTCTTAATCCAAGACAGGGGACAATGAATGGGAGGCAGTGATTGGGGACCAAGCAAGGAGCAGAAGTAATTCACAGCCAAGACACTCATTTCAGTAGGGTCTGTGATTAGAAAACCATATGCATCTGTGAAGCTCCTTACTGCGTTTGATGCTTGTCTAGTCTTTACAACCCGAAAAAAGAAGGTAGAGTTCTGATCTCCATCTTTTAACCATTGAATTCTAGATTTTTGTCTTAGGAAAGACTCTTCAATTTTTTTCAGGGAGCTGAGCTTTTCAGTAGCTGCTCTTTCATCTTGGAAAGTTGTGATTGAAGGATTTTGAAGGGCCTGCAGCTGCAACAAACAAACAAGATTAGTGTAATCTTTCACTCTTTTCTGGATGTCTGAGAAATTCGATTTGTTAAGAGATCTCAATTCTTTTTTGACATATTTGAATTTTTCAGAGAGTGATTGAAGAGAGGCAGACTTCTGAACTGTAGAAGATGGACTCCAGGGGTGATTCCAGGCTGCCGAGACAGAGGCCAAAAAGTCTGGATGGCTTGAGAGGTAATTGAAGTACTTAAAAGACTTTGTACCAACTGAGGGTAAAGGGGAATCTAAATTTGAGTAGGTAAGGGTCCAACGATTATTAACCAATAATCTGTCTAGTTTTTTGGCTATAGGAGAAGCTGACTGTTGTTTGTCCAGGTGAAAAGAGGACCATGGAATCTCAAGTCCACCAGATTGAGTTGCAATAGACAGTCACTAAGCTCCAACATTGGAGTGGTAAGGTGGTCTACTTCATGACTGGAATGCTCAGAGAAGTGTGTAATTTGATTGAAGTCACCACAAAGAGCCCAGGGAACAAAATCCAGAGAGTGGGAAGCTTGAAGTTGAATAAGTTCACACCATATATCACATCTTTCCTCTCTTAAATTGGAGGCATACATTGCTGTGATAACAAACTTGTGATTTCCTTGAATTTTGACTTCGCAGGAGAGGAGCTGCTTTGACTAGTAAAGAACTGAGACTGTGGATGGAAATTTTCAGATGAAAATGATTCTACCATCTGGATCCGATTGATGGTTGGAAGTATACTGCCAATCTGGACAGGTAAGGGACATTACATGGTTCAAGTTAGGTTCTTTGATATGGGATTCAAGGATAGTACCAAAAAGGGGTTTTTCCGTAGCTAGCCAAGTTGAAAATGGTCTATGTTTAGCTGAGTCATTTAGACCTCTAATATTCCAGCAAAAGGATTTTATATACATCAAAAAAGTAGATAAAAGGATAGCTAGGAGACAATAGAAATCATCTCAGAAGGAGATGAAATCTGAGAGGTTCCAGGATCTGAACCAGTTGAGTAGGGTAATATAGTGGAATTTATTGTTATTGGGTGAGTGTTTTGGGATGAGGGGCAAATAGGAGGTTCAGCTGAGGGAGGTTGGTTGTTTTTGGGGGGAGGCTGAGGGTGATGGGAAGTATGTAGATGAGTTAGAGGGGGTTTTTTTTAACACAAAGTGAGTTCTCAGGTTGGGCTTCAGGGGAGAGTTGAGAATCTGGTAGGAGGCTAATATTAGTGTCTTGGGAAATTGGTGATTGGGTGGGGTGGGGGAGAACCTGGTCTACCGGGTGAGAGGTGGTAGTGGATGATGATTTGGATTGGTTTGCTTGGGTGCTGGTTTGAGATTGAGGATTCTGATTTTGAGGTTTGGTTGTTTTTGGTACAGGGGGAGGCCGAGAGGGTAAGATTGGACAGTATCTAACTACATGTCCCAGTTCTTTACAATGAGAGCATGTTGGAGGTAGCCAAGGGTACTCTACAGCAACTGTTATGACCTTTCCATTAGTTCTCTCCACTTCAACTTCAGAAGGCAAAAGTTTGGTAAGATCTACCTCAACCTTGACATGAGCTTCGGTAAGACTTACCAATCTTTTTGTAAAGTCATCCATTTCTTTAGGATGGCCTACTAATCCTTCCACTAGACTTAGCCCCACATTGTGGATTAGATCAGATGGAATTCCTTTTAGATGAGCCCAAATAGGAATATCTTCCAGTTCTTGAGAATTATCATTGTTTGAATTCCATTTAGCAACTAGGAACAAGCATTCGCCAACATACCATAGCTTTTTCTCCAGAACTTTGCATCTGATGAAATAATTAGGGATTATTACAATCATGGATCTTGCAAAGGTATTGAGGTGTATTTCGAGTCTTTTTCCCTTGTTCCACATATGACTTAGAACGCTTTGGATGTGGTTGTATGTTGGCGGTCTGCCCTTAAACTTGCAAACAATGAATTCCTTAAGAAGTTCTTCCCCTTCTTGAAATACTTCATCCGGGATTACTATCCTAGGCTTCCCTGTAGGAGAGATAGTGGCTGAAGTGAGTCTTTGGAGTTGTTTATCCGTTGATTTCTTGATTCTTTTTGCCCATGTTTTTGTTGTAGGGTTTGCTGGGGGTGCTTCTATGGGTTCTTGAGTTTGATGGATAGATGGGGGGGTGCAAGGAGAGACTAGAGGGGAACTAGCATTCTGGGTATAAGAGGGACAGTTAGGGACTGAGTTTGGTAAGATGATGGGAGAATTGAAAGCAGAGGAAAAAAAGGAGAAGATATGAGGTACAAAGGAAGGGCTTGAGGATGAAGGAGTTGGAAGAATACCAGTGTAAGCAGGGTGAACATCAGTGGTTGTTGAGTCAGATCTAGGGTTTGAGGAGGAGTTTGAGGAGGGTGCTAGGGGGCGAATTGGGTAGATACCACCACTGGTCTGGATTTGTGATGGGCTTTGAGAGCTAGAACCACATTCTCATGCTCAATGTGAGCAGTTTGAGAAGGGGAATTGGAGAGGGGAGAAGCTGGGGTGGGAGAGGGGGAGGAGGCGGGTGAGAGAGGGGGAAATTGGGCAAGGAAAGTTGGATCTGGCGGGTCAGGGGGGTGAGGGGGGAGGCTTGATCCAGCTTCGAGTCAATGCCGGAGCCGGAGGAGTCGCACCTGGAGTCCGCTTCAGAGAGAACAAGGAGTTCGCCATTACTATCTGTAATTGTTGTGAGATGGTTATGGTTTGGTTAGTGAGTGGCATTTGATCAGTGTGAACCATCGGCCTCATCCCTTTCCAAATTTAATCGAAATTCACGTTGCTCTAGTTTTTTATTCCATTGTATATTTGCCGTTGTTAATTAAGAAGATATTCAACATACTTTTATGTGACCTTCAAATTAGATTTGATCATAGAGAGCCAACTAATTTGTGGTCTTAAATACGTGTCTAATCTCTGCACCATGTATATATATCACAAGATACTTAAATTCAAAAGTAAAAGCGAGCAACACAAATAATATTAATCCATGTTTTGTTTGATAAAAGTATCAATCTTTTTTGGTGTAAATATCAAGGGAAATTAGGTCATATGACAACAAAAAAAAAACCCATTTTTTAAGAGACTATAGCCTAATTTTTGGACAAATATTTATGACATTTTTTTCCTCTTTTCTTAACTTTGTTTGCTAAGTAGTTGGGGTAATTTTGTAAAATATCTCACATATTATATTAGTATTGTTTTGCCAAAACAAAAATTTAAATAATATTGTTTTTTTGCTATAGCACAAATTCACCTACACGTCAATCCATATTAACATTGAAAGCGAGTACTACAAGATTATCATCTTGTCAAAATTCGGTCGTTGATGTCCACCACTATGTGGTCAAGTGGTAAAAGACGGGTTCATGACGCTAAGTTCGATTTCTCTGCTATGCGAAACTACAACACATTTGTTTCTGGACACCACACAGATATGAGCTCTTTCTTTCGATCCATTTATAAACCTGGAGAGCAAACCTACCTATAGACGACTCTTTTCTAGAGATTAGTCTGAGTCTCTTTGGTCTGGGATTTCCCTGAGTCATCAAAAAAAAATCGGTGGTTGATGCATGCGGCATGCATAAAATAAAACGCTCTCATTTCCTTTATTTGTATCATACTTGTATATATGGCTAAAAACTTGCTTTGATTTTGCTTGATAGTATGTGGATTGTCAGTATCACGAACTTAGTAGATTCCAGCGAAGAAACAAAAGCGGAAAGGGAAACAAATATATCAAACTTTTTTCTTCCACAAATAGACAATGCATGCAAGTTGTCTGCTCCATCACATTTTCTAATCTTACTATATAGTATATACTATATACACCTTTATTAACTTCGGATTTGAAGAAAAATATGATTAATCGAACTATTACTGATTATTTAGTTAAAAGCTATATGATTGAATAAAGATGTTTATTCGCCTATGACAAAGAGAGGACAATGAGGTGAAAATAAAAAATAAATAAAATAAAATTAAGATCTATATACTAAAAGTAAGATCTATATACTATATAACTTTTATTAAGGTTTTCCAAGAAACAAAAAGAAAATAAAAAAGGCGACTTCGAAGGCGACGCTTCACGATTTCGATTTTGGGACGGTGGTCGGAGCTCTTTCTGTAACCGTCTCCTTTGATCTCTTTTAACTTTTTTCTCCTCCTCCTTCCTATCTTAAGTCTTCCAATATGTGGCTCGTTCTGCTACAAGTCTCGGTGAGGGACATCTCTCCACCACGATGGTCTTATGTGGGCTCTTTGGAGTTTGCAGAGTGGAGTCAGAACGAGGTTTCGACGGTGGATCTGGAAGAAAAAGGTCAGAGTTTTCGATGAGATCAAACCGTGTGATTCAGATCTGATTTTTGATGAGTAGATTCGTGAAGATTGCATGCGAAGATGCTTCTCGTTAGTGAAGCTGGTGTTCTCTCTATTGCACCTTTGTGTTTCCACTCAACAATTAATCGGTCATTTTTTCATCACAAGGTCAGATCTCAGTTTTGTTCTTTGTATTTAGCGGTAACGGGGAAGCATTGGTCCTCTATGGCAATTTGACTGGTAGTTTGGAGGTTTAGGTTTGATGAATGGTTGTGATCATTCTGTCTTCCGCCTAGTATACGATGGTGGCTATGGACCTTCTCTCCATTTGTTATTTTGACCAGGCGGTTCCATGTCGTGGGTTTGGATTCACGTCTGTTTCTGTTTGGTAAGCTCGATGCCCCTTGTTTTGTCTTGAAGAAATGCAGTTTGTGAAGTTGTGGGCTCGAGAAATTTTGTTGCCCCTTAATTGAAAGCGACGGTGGAAGTCGGATTTCGTTGTAAAGGACTGGAGTCTTTGGCTCACTTGCTTTTGGTCTTTGGGTAGTCGGCTGTCAACAAAGTCTCTACCTCATCAACTAAGGCTATGGAGGGTCGTATACTCATGGCTCCGTCTAGGCGAAGCAATATAATGGATTACGGTTTGCTCGTGGTTCCACGGTGGAATATTATAAAGAGTCTTTCTCTCTTCTCAATAAAGTCGACAAGTTTAGCATCAGACTCAGTTCTGCTTCTGAGTTTATGACATTTGCCTTTTTTGTATTTTTATGCCTTTTGTTAGATTGATCGTAGTTGGGCTTATTGCTTCTTTTATTTTGTCAATGTGTATTTCCAGTGTAGGCATCGACTTTTGGCTCTGGGAGGTATCCGTAATCTCGCCGGCTTTTGGCTCCGGAAAGGTGTATCATCTTTGCGGCTTTGTAATCTCTATTTAGTTCTTAAAATCAATAAAGACTACCATATGGAAAAAATACTATATAACTTTTATCAAAAAAAATTATATAGTATATAAACTCTGGACCTGATTGATTAAGACTGTAGATTTTTGCTGTAAGATTTTAGCTATAGACTTTTCGATTGCATCTTTAAAATTTTGGCTTTGATTTTTTTAAAAGGAAAGGTTGATTGGTATATATTAGTTGTTTGATGTAGATTAATTTTATTATTTATATTTAAAATAGTAATATTTATAACTTATTATAGCATAGTCCATGTTTTCTTTAAATTATAGTGAATAATACATATGTATATATATCATACATATAAATTTATATATATATATATATATATTATAAAACTAAATTAATCTCAATCACATAAATAAAAATAATGAATCTATATATAGTTCAAATGATTGGATTTTTATCGAAAACATACTAATCAAATGTATATACACACATATCACAGTATGATATTATAATATATTAAAACCAATTTTTATATTTTATGCATAATTAGGTTTTTGTGAACGACATGATAGGCTTTTCTAGCAAAATATTGATAAATATCATATAATATATAAAATTGATGTCAAAAACATTGAAAAATATTGAAAAACATGAACCAATGAGATGAAAAGAGGTGGAGAGAGATGACGAGAGTGAATAGAAAATACGGGCTGTAAAAACATATATAGCTCTGTAGAGCAAACAAATCCTTTTTTTTAACTTTTTGTCTACGAAATTAAAATCAAAGCTAAGAGCATGAACAATAGAAAGCTCTTAAGAGAGCCTCTCACAAATAATAATAATAAAATATAAAAATGTAAGAAAAGAAGAGAGAATAGAGAGAACCGTCTCTCTCTTAAGAACTTTTCATCTATTGTGTAGAGACGAGGTTTTACACATGTCACCATCCATATGGTTGACAAATTTTACAAAAGATAAATAAAATTAAAAGTATTAAAATAATATATATATATA